>JPJZ01001179.1:0-23721 GCA_000750815.1 Pseudogymnoascus sp. VKM F-4516 (FW-969) | reverse complement strand
CATGACCCTCCCCCGGAAGGTCGGGGTTGTTCCTCTCGTCGCAGCACCCCTAATTACGTCGCCGCCTGGTCATGAGCCGGCGGGGAGGACGAAACAACACCTCGCCATGGGTACCGCTACCGCCACCGCTGCTGGCCGCCCGCAGTTATATTCGGCTTCGGGCCCACGCTGCCACTCCTCCTCTTCGTCGGAGAATCGTCCGGGTCTGCCTATTTACAGTCGCTTCACGAGTAGGCCTTCGCGCTGGAAATCAAGACGCACAGCTATGAGAGTGAGGATTTCTGGGCCGGGCCCGAAGGGGGATGTTCCGAGGCTCGAGGATACCGTTAGGGAGGTGACCAATTGGGATGGATTAAGCATGGTTCGTACACGATTTTTTATTATATGAGAATAGTTGAGTGTTGGGCGTGGAATGGAAGCCGAGGCTGAGACTCGCGGTTAATAAGCTCAATTCTAACATCTCACAGGATCCCGAGATGTGGTACCCGGACGGAAACTGCCTCGTCCACCTATACGCCCGAGACTCTACAGCGACGTCGCCAATGTGGGGTCCCGCGTTCCTCATCCCACTCGAGTTCCTCGTCGGCCTCGACTGCATTCCTTTGCTGGAACGCTTCTTGGCCGGCAGCACTGGCGGCTACCTCCCGTCGGCGAAGAGAGAGTTTGCCAAGGGGCGCTCGAGCTTGGAATACACAGCGGGGAGATATGATCTGTACATCCCGCCGCCGCCGACGGCGGAGGGGGAGCAGCAATTGCTCTGCCGTACTGCTACACGGAACTTCTTTGCCTGGATATGCGGGAAACCTCTTGTTGGAGAGAGTCTGGGACAGGCATTGGTGGGACTGCTCAATAATATGAGTGAGTACCGAGGGCTGAATGTGGATAATGTGGAGGATATCCTCGACTATATGGAGGAGGGTGGGTACGCGGACTTTGGGAACAGCCCCGTTCATACTCTCGCCACTCTCCATTTCGCGGAGCACTTTCAGTTCGAGCATCTCTACATCGATGCCTTTGCTCACGCGGTGGGAATGCATGACGAGATTGTCCAAAGCCCAGAATACAAGGTTCGTAACACAAAGTGATAATTTTTTCTTTCATACATGTCATACTAACACACCCCAGTGCATCTCCCCCACCACCCGCTCCATCCTCGACCGCGCCCACTCCGAGCTCCAATACCGCCTCGAAACCACCAGCACCAGCCTCTCCACCTTCCTCACCGACGAGCTCTCCCCCACGCACCTCGGCCTAACCCCTGCCTCCCGCACCCACCTCGACCGCTTCCGCGATTTTCTAACCACCTACTGGGTTTCTGCGCTGGGCTCTTACCCACCGCCCCCGCACACCGATGCTATATTCTCTAACCAGGTCCTATTGCGCATGCGCACTGAGTTTAAAGACCTCTACGCCTACCTTGTTGATGAGTCCTTCACGGCCTCCGACTGCAGTCCCGCTGCTGCCCAGGGCGGCGTCTGTGTTCTCCAATCCGTACAGGCATTTGATGCTCGTATGGGATATGAGAGTTTCTTGCACCCTCTCCCTCTTCTGCCCACATCCTCGACGGACGCATCGCGCCCTGTCAACGCACGCACGCACAGCCTCTCGCTGCGCTCGCCCACCCTCTCCCGCACATTCAGCTGGTCGCGTCCCGCGTCCCCCAAGACGGATGGGCGTCTCCTCGCTCTCTCGACTGTGGCGAAGGCGAGTAACCACCACAAGCCCGACCTCCTTAACACGCCGCTGGTGAAGGCGTATAGGGACTTTGAAACTTCTACTATACTTGCGGCTAAGGAAGATAAACGCACCCGCGTCTCTGCTGCTGCGGCGAGGAAGGTTAGATGGATTCTCATCTACGCGACCCTCCAAACCCTCCGCTCAGCAACGGATATCCTACCACAAGTGCGGACCCCCTTAACGGTTCCGTACCACCTTAGCGCCACTTTACCACGTCTGCCGTGGGCAGCGTCGCCGCGAACGTCGCAGAGCGAGGGGAGGAGGAAGCAGAGCGGTAACATGCTGCACCTCTCCCTCCCCACCTCGCCATCTTCAGCTTCAATGTCGACCTGTCCCTCCAGCCCGCGGGAGCGGGAGGCAAAGGCACCAGCATCGCCGATAGAACCAGATATCAACCACACCCTCTTAACCCGCCCCGCGTCATCTTCTCCCTCCCTGCCCTCGCGCGCGCGTCGGGCGTCACTTCCTACGCTCGCGCGCTCGCTCAGCTCGGCGGCGAGTCTGGGGAGGGCGATTAGTGTTATTGGGAAGGGCCATGGGAGGAGGAGTTCAGCTCCCACGCCATCCCGGACGCCGAGCCGCACCCCGACAATGGGGGGGAGTTTGGAGAATAGCTTTACGGCTCATGGGGATCCGGAGGAAGGAGAGGAGGGGGAGGAAGAGGATGAGGGGATGGAGATGGGGTGTTGGAAGAAGCAGGTGGAGCTGAATCGGATTTCGCCTTCGGAGGAGGAGGAGGAGGAGGGTGAGCGGGAGCATGAGAATGACCATACCCCACCTTCGCCATTGTCGCAGTCATACACGCCGTATGATTTTGACACCTCCCCGCCGTCTCCGCTGAGTCCGCTGTCGAGAGTGGAATCGGCTTATGGGTTTAATGATAGCCCTACTACCACGACTACCATGACGACGATGGCGACGAACACCCCGCCCTCACCGCTGTCGCAGGTCAGGACACCGTATGATTTCGATGATTTCAAGTTCCCCGCCCCGCCGAATCACAGCCGTGCACAGGCGGAGAGGAGGTGGAGTGGGAGTACGGCGCATGAAGAGGTTATGACGCCGGATTCTGATATGAGCCGCAGAGAATCTGGCGGTAGTTCCGCGAGTGGCGGGAGCTTGATGAGTGATAGAGGAGGGATGAGAGAGATGAGGGCCCTTGGTGGACTGGGATTTGGAGTTGGTGCGCTGGGGGCGCTGCTGGATGGGGTGGTGGAGGAGAGGGTGTTT
The DNA here is from genome assembly GCA_000750815.1 of Pseudogymnoascus sp. VKM F-4516 (FW-969). Classification (NCBI taxonomy): domain Eukaryota; kingdom Fungi; phylum Ascomycota; class Leotiomycetes; order Thelebolales; family Thelebolaceae; genus Pseudogymnoascus; species Pseudogymnoascus sp. VKM F-4516 (FW-969). The sequence goes on along the minus strand of JPJZ01001179.1, from coordinate 20,754 downwards.
TTTAGGATTGAGGATTTTCCTAAGCCTCCTGGGGGGTTGAGTGGGGCTGAGAATGGAGAGGGAGTGAGGAGGGGTGTGGGGATGGCTAGGTGATTTGAATGCTGGTTCATTCGTTTAGGGGGTGTATAAAAATTGACGAGGGGGAAGGGGGAGTTATGGCGATGGGAGATGAGGGGGATTGTATGCTCATAAATCACATATTTTGTATCCTATCTACATGTTATCACAAAACAAATTGAGCTCATGTTTATATCACAACATATTGTCTTGTGCGTAGTTGGTCTAGGAAGCTTTTTTCTATTATTTTCATCTAGCTCTAGGCTCTATCTTTTTGTCTTTGTTCTGTCTTGTTTGGCTGCTTTTGTCTATAACTCCGCGCCCTTGCGCTATATGCTCTGTCTGGTTTCTGGTTGTTGTCTGTTGTGTAATGCAATGCAAAATGCAAGATACCCGCTCTGTAAATACTCCCCGCTCCAAAAACCCCTCGATCCTTTATTCCATAATAGGACAAGGTGTAAAAGATAGAAAAAAAGATGAAAAAGGTGTGAAAAGATGAGAAAGGATAATACAAAAAACACAAACACCCGCTAAAAACTGATCACCCATACAATAAAGTAAATTCCGTGACGCCCCTCCCCACCCCAAAAAAAGCAACCCCCTACACGCCCCTTTTCCAAAACACCTAGGATATAACAGATAACAGCCCCACCGAACAAAGAATCAAACAAACACAAGCACAAGAACACGTCTAAGAACGCGATGCCACCCAGCCAATCCTCCTCTCCTCCTCATCCCTCTTCACCCACGCATCCGCCTCCCCACTCCCCTCCACCTTTCCAGGTGGTAACTGCGGCTTACTCTCCAGCGCCTCAACCCCTTCAACATTACCGCCAAAATCCATAATCAACACCTTCGGAATCTGCCCCGTACTCACAATCCTCCTATAATCGCTCCTGGCGCCCAACACCCAACTGGCATGCCACTTCGGGAAATCCAACAGCAGCTGCCCAGTCTCGAGATCAAAGACTTTGATACCGTGGTCGTAGCTGCCGCTTATCAAGCGGCCGGAGACGGAATCAATGTGCAAGGACCGCACGAGGACTTCGTGCGCGTCGATGACACGCAGGCAGGCGCCGGTGTGAGCGTCCCATACGCGAATCACCTGGTCATTGCCCGCGGACGCGATGAGTCGTCCGTCCTCGCTGAGTTGTGAGCAGGCGAGTCCCTTGGTGTGGCCTGAGAATTCGCGGACGCAGCGGCCGGAATCGATATTCCACAACCTAACGCTAAAGTCGCCTGAACAACTAACCACGACATTGCCGCGGAGTTGCACAGCATTGACCGGGCCGGTGTGGCCGCGGAAATGACGCACGAGGGCGCCGGTGGAGCGCAGGAAGACGGCGATGGTGCAGTCCTTTGAGCAGGTGACGATGTGAGTGTCGTCAAAGGCGAGGTTAAGGACTGCGGCGGTGTGGTGGGTGAGGCGGCGGATGGGGGCGTAGGAGTCGGCGATGGAGTGGATGATGCATGTTCCGTCTGAGGAGCCTGTGACGAGGATAGAGGCGTCGTATTGGAGGCAGAGGATGGATGCGTCGTGGTGGGTGGGGTAGGAGAGTGTGGTGGGTGTGGAGTGCCCGGTCGTGTAGGGGGAGAGAGATTGGATGCCTGTGGAGGGTTGGGGGGCGGAGACTTCGGCGTAGTGGGTTGGGGCGCCAGCGGCGTCTTGGAGGAGGCTGGGTGAGGAGACGGTTTCTGGGGAGCCGATGACGAGGAGGCATTTGTACGTGTGGATGTCCCAGACGCGGAAAGTCTTGTCGCGGGAACCGGTGATGATTTTGTGTCTGGGAATGTTAGATTGTGGCCAAAGGAGAGGGGAGAGTGTAGGGCTTACTCATCAAACTGGACACAGTAAATGCTGTCGGTGTGCCCATAGAGGTAGACGGCCAAGGCCTCGCCTTCTCGCCAGTTTCGGTCCAACTGCTGTCGGGCCTTGTATACCTGCTTCCACTCCTTGTCAGGAAGCGTCGGCGGAAGTCCAAGGCCAGTCCCGGGTTTCACGGGATTGTCCATGGCAAACGTGGCCGAGTTATCGCGATAGAACGACTCTTTCCACACATAATTGGTGTTAGCCACCTCATACCACCTCCTCGATACCTCCGACGCCTGCGCCAAACCCCGATGGTCCAGCATCGACAAAATATGCACCGCCAGCTCCTCCGGCAGGCACCCCACAAAATCAATCCGCACAATCTCATCTTCCTCCTCCTCACGCCTCGGCAACCAATACTGCGGTAGCGCAAGCTCCACTGCGCTCTCACACTCCAGGTATAACTCTTTCTCCACCAGCTGCGCGCGCCTCAACATCTCATTCTGCGCCGCCGCCGTCGCCCGCGCGGCCTCCCCGCCAACTCTGCGTGGTATAATCGGCGGCGCGTTGCCACGCCCGGGGATGGGCTCGTAGATATCATCATACGCCCGCAGCGCCTCGTGATGGCCTCTATACCCGTACCCCACCGTCTCCGCTCGCGTATGTCTGAAGCTCGCCGCGCTCTTCAGCTTGTGCCACGCCGATCCCGAAGTTGTAGGGCGTGCGCCCGCGGTGTCGTAGGGCATATCGGCGTGGGAGTGAGAGGCGCGACGAGGCTTCGCGTGGTTGAGGAGAGACACAGAGGCCCGGCGAATGAGCCCGCGGATGCGGGTCTCTGGCTTTGCGGGTTTGGAGGGTGCGGCGGCGACGAGTGTGGATGTGGAAGAGGAGGAGGAGGCTTTGCCCTTGTCGTCCTTCGAGATAAAGGTGTCTTGAGAGGAATGACCGAGGTGCATCGAGCGGCGAAAGAGGTCAGCGACATCGTCGCCGAGGCCTAGAGGGAGAGAGCGTAGGCGCTGGCGACGGATCGCGGGTGGGTAGGCATGGGGATACTCGCTGGTACCTGAGTCGGTGTGGGAGGGTATGTAGAAGGATGCCGTGGCCTGGTCGGCGTCGTCGCCGTAGAGGGTGGATTGCGACTTCTCCATTATCGGTGATGCGTCGCGCAGGGAATCCACAGTTGGGTGGGTCGTGGGGAAGTTGTGGAGGCTGTGGAGGTGGTTTGTTGTGAAGGAAGCGACGATGGGACGAGCAGAGGAGGAAGGTGCGACGCGGTCAACGCTCTCGCGAAGAAATTCTCCAGGAGGCAAGTTGGAGAGTTCGTCGTCGCAGATGAGGGAACCGAGGATCTGCTTGCTTGGTTTCTTCTTCTTTGGCGAAATATGGGGAAGATGGGGCCTTGATGGCCAGTGCTGGATTTTAAGGACAGTCTGTTTGGACTAGTCGCGACGGATTCACTTGTGGATAACAGATAGAGGCGACAGATAACAAAATTAGGAGCACACTAGGAAGCACCTTGTAAATAGACACTGGGCATCAAAAAAGTTGCCACGGTGTGATATATCAGAGCATTCAAAAGTAAGGGTGGGTTGAAGATGGGAATTTGTTTTTATTGTAAGTATTCTGTAATGGCGAGAAGCTAAAAAAAATTAAATTTCCATGTATTTTCGTACTTTTAGTATTTTTTGGCAGGTGATTCGCCTGGTTGGCTCGGGAATTAATTGATGATTGGCAGTTTCATCAACGGAGATCCCGACAAGGCTGGTGGCGGGCGACATTACATTGGTTCAAACGGTTATTCTCAGCCTCGACCTGTCATTTGTAGTACAGGACACGGTAGAAGATGTATCGAGTCTCAGAAAGCCGTATAATTCTTATGAAAAGTGAGGATATATACGTTAAATCAAGTTGATGGATCAAGACGAGTACTTTGGCGTTTGTTTGCATTTCAGGTACAGGCACAGTACCATTTATCATAGATGAGCCGCATCGCGAACCATGTACTGTACCACGGTCAATATGTACTGTACTGTGCTATATAATAATTGACGGCCCACAACTTTTAGTACACGTACCATAATCATACACTGCATGGTAGTAGTGGTGCGATCAACGCGAGCTAATCAGCTTTATCCTCACCATATCGCCCGATTCTTATGTTCTCACCTTCTTACCTTCTCACTTTCCCTCTGACTTACGTTGGCAGGTTTTATAGCACTAAACAAACCGAACGTATCACAGTCAAGCAGAAAATAAGCCTCAGAGGTATAAGTTGTAAATCCAACTAATCTGAATAATATCGCCTTCGAAGTCCTCCCATCGCATCACCAAACCCACTCTTATAATGCGCCTCGCCCTGAAATAAAGATAACTGATTCTGGTCCGAATTGTCACTGCAAAGGATCATTCTTACTCCTCTCTTTTTTCCGTTAGTACCACGGCCACTTACAGCACTTCATACCTTGTGGAGCCCCGGATAATGAATATGAATAAGGATTGGTAGTACGGTGTACGAGCTTCAAGCTGTGCTATGCCATAACTTATGGATTTGTATCCTAGATCTCATAACAATCTCACGTTCATGGACATGTGTTTGCTTATAGTATGTAATGGAGTTACTAGATAACTAGATAAAATCATTGTGCAAAATAATTCCAATCACAGTAGCTTTTTAGTTGCGTATCAGTCGTCCACATCGCGAGGCTCGTTCTCCTTCCAATACTTTTTGTATTCCTCCCAGGTCTGAGTCTGGAACTCTTCTGGCCAAGTGAGAGGGGCCAGGGGAGAACCTGTCTTCTTGAATTCGGCCAGTCGTTTATTCGTCAGAGCCCGACTGTTGTTGACGCTGTAAACACTAATCCTGTGCGCAGAGCTTGTCACATGGAGACCCCAATTCCATGCAGCGCGGATATTCAAGGGCTGTGTGTTGAGAGAATTATCCCAGCATCGGCAGACAATCTCGACCCACCCTTCAACATCGCAAGGAAGGTCAAACTCCCAAGTGCGCCAGGTCCACTTGTGCTTCGCGGACATGTTTTTGTTGGGGACAGCATACCAGCTGAATCCTCCATCAGCCGAAAGTTCCACCCTCTCAGGCCATCTGCCGCCGCCAGAATACGCCCACCCTTTGCAGCGAATCTTGCCGTTGTGAATAACGACCTGCTTCGTCCATGGAGACATGATGGCCGAGCTAACGGGCATCTCTTGAATCTGGATGCCGTCTGTTGGCCGCTGATTGTGCTTGCCAACCTGTTGGTTGAAGTACAAATACTCCTTGCTCTGAACAGGGGCAATGGATGGATTCTCAATCGCTTTGATACGATAGAGCCACTTGACGCTTCGAGCACCAATGTAACCTAGGACGACGACCCTCAGGGGGTATCCATGAATCTTTGGCAGAGGCTCTCCGTTCATCTCCCAAGCAAGGATGACCTCGTTTGCCTTGACTTTAGACCAAGGCACACTGACAAGGTAGTTCATGACTTCGTCACTCTTGAAGTAAGTCTCTGCTCCGTAAAGCTCAAGGTGTTTAGCGCTCTTGATGAGGCCACCGCAATCCTTGATCACCTTCTTCAAGCTGATGCCGACGTACTTAGCCGTGCCAATAGCGCCTTCAGCCCATGGAGCCTGCGGAACCTCATCTCCCTGGCCGGGATACAGACCAATCTGCTCTATGCGGCGTGTTCCGGAGCACTGAATGGTAACAAGCTTCTCCATGCGCGGAAACTTGGACTCGTCCATGAGATCATCCAAGGTGTAGGATTTGGGATTGGCAACAAGTCCATCGAGTGTAAGGCTCCACTTGTCTTTCTCGATGAGCGGGATTCCGCCGTGGTTCCGCACAAAGTGAAGCGGATTCGGGGTAATAGGCTTTGAGGTTACAAGTCGCTTAGGGGGCTCGCCATTGTAGGGAAATTGGAGGAGATGCAGCATATCAGGGTGCTTCTCCTTGAGAACTGTTTTCCAAGAATCCTCAGGGACGTCGGTAAGTTCACCTCCAACTGCATGATGCCACAACTTCCAATGGGTGCCGGGCAGCACGGGGTTGGTGTCAGGGATCGGGCCCATTTGGAATTCAGCGTTTGGCGGGAAGGTCTGGGCCTTGAGTATCCTGTGGGCCTTTGCCTTCTTCTCGGGATACTTCTCCCATTCTACGTATCTGATAGAATGTTAGTCCAATGAAAGGGTATTGGTGCATATGAGGATGTACCCTTTCCAACCTTCAAGCTCTCGGGCGAACAGCTTGTCTGGATTGCCGACAGCTTTGATGGCGGCTTCATCTTTGGTGAAGCCCCCCCATGTGTGTGCAGCGATGGCAATCGCTTCACCTCCTCCTGTCTGGTCTAAGAAGGGTAGCTTGGCCCCAGATAGGCCTTGCTCGATCTTCCATTCATCTGGGCGATTGACCGACTCCATAATGTTCTTTGTAGAAAAGTGGGATGATGAGCTCTATGTTCCAGAGCGGGGTGTTTCTGAGCCTTATATCATCCGTTGCCAAAGGTAGAAACCGTCATAGGTGCGGTAAGACAGACGAAAGACGATGATGTAATTTATCGGTTTGGCCGGAATCTTCGGTTTGGCAACCATGGCCGGTGGCTGAAATACCACACCATGGTTGGGCCATATCTTATCGGTATGCTGCAACTCCCGAATATGGAAATAAACCCCGCCAACTAAGATTAAAACGGGAAGTTGGGAACGGAAAGCTTGACACGGGAAGCTTGGATGATGTGTCTGCGGTATGATATGATACTTTAGTGCTTGAATGCGGCAGTGGGCCCGTGCACGCTCAAATGCCCCGAATTAGGTCAGCGCTAAACCCTGTGGGGTCGAACACCACATCTGGAATATCATTTAGCCATACTCGAGCAGAGCGAATGCAATTAAATCAATTAAAATCACTAACTATGTGCAAAACTATAATAAACTGAAAAGGTTTCAAATCACCCCAATCGGATGTCACCATGAGACCTTGGACCTAAGAGGCGACTGGCTCCAAGTTCGGCTTGAGTCACGACAAGATTAGGCAAGCTGGCCGAGAGCTTCACGCCTACTCACACTATTGGCGTCGTAATATGGCTTCTCACCAATACTGACAACTCTGTTCCCTTGGCGCTTGCCCTCATAATCATTAGTTGCCGTGTGGAATACTGAGCGATTATCCCAAATCGCAACATCGTTCTTGTTCCACTTAAAGCGCACCTGGAGATCATGGTTGTTCGAAATAAGCTCTAAGAAATAAGCCTTGAGGATTTCGCTCTCTCGCTCTGTAACGTCGTTGATGTATCCTGCAGCAACCTGATGGCCGGCTGCGAAAAGACTCTTCCAGCCAGTTACAGGATTCGTGCGGATGACTGGGTGCACAGCCTTGAAATCAAGCCCGGTGTTCTCTGGGGAGCCGCGGTCTTCGTTGATCAGCTCGAGGCCGTGCTCTTTGCTGATGTTTACAAAATTGGGTTGGTGGTGAGTTGCGGTGAGGGACTCGGCAAGCTTCTGTATAGCTGGAGAGAGACGATCGTACGCTTCATATCCAGAGGCCCACAGGGTGTCACCACCTGCTGTATCCTCGGGAACGGTGTGGATCTGAAGTATGGCGTAGTCTGAAGGGACTTGCTCAAAAGTGATACTTTGGCTTCGTTAGTGATCTGCTGGTCAAGAGGAGGTGAGAAACGAGAAAACTTACTCGGCATGCCATCCTTCACTAGAGATGCGCTTCGAGTTATTTGTGAAGCGCTTGTAGTACTTGCGGTTTTGCTATGGTACCATGAGCCCCGTCTTTAAAACCGATAATTTTGTGTTATTATGTTGCTTACCTCTGATGATATAACCGATATCTCATCATCTAGCCTTCCTTCTCCATCAACAGCAATGCCACGTTTGCTGTTTGATAACGCATGTCTATGAAGCTATAGATGACAAATTAGCATGGGACTGCGCTTGTAAATCGAATTTTGATGGTGTTCATTCAGTGGAGCTACATACCTTAGAAGTTTCAGGCTTGCCAGTGAGCTCCCCAAGCTTTCGGCCAAGGGTCTTTTGGTCGTCAACAGAGATGGCTTGATTGCGGAAAAAGACCACCCCGCGTTGTGAGACTGTTGAATAAAACTAGTTAGAAACAGATACCTCTATATTCAGTTGTACTCTAACTAAGCAGGCTGCTTCAAAGCACACATGCTTATTCGATAGAGAAGTGCCTTGGTTTAACATACCTTGAATAGCCAAGTCCTTGATTTTAGCATCGTCTGTTAAAATATCAACGAGGCGTGCCTCAGGATATTCGCGTCCAATAACCGGGGTGACATCGAAGGACTTGTATTCGTCGAGGCTGCCACTGTAGACCAGTGGTTTGGTTAAGGTTGAGACATGGGTCTTGGCGGCAGTTCCTGGTACTATCCCGAGCTTAGACGGCAATGCCTGCTGTGGAACTGAAGCGGGAGCGGTGTCCACATCTGCGGATGGTGGGGCCATAGTTGATTGAGCTACTGTATTTCTATTTTGAACTCACGGCTGTTGAAAAAAGATTTGATTTGAAGTGTCTTTATTTATGAAGAATGTCTTCTGTTGTAGATTTGTATGCCTCGCTGGCATTGATCGGTTCTTAAATACGCATGCCTCTTTCATTGTCCTTTCCGATAACCGCGAATATAACATCATCCCTCATGCTCTTCCAGTGTTGATATCGGTATCGGCGGTTGTAAACACCGACCTCATAAGTCTCATGCTGATAAATGGGAAGCCGTTGGTGGTGCCATTTACGCGCGCATGACAATATCTTGAGTTACAATATCACGTCATTGAACATCTTCGCGGAAACATGGCGATACTGATTCTCGAGACGCCATTTAATAACTCGTAAGGAACATATTCCGATTATCATTTTGATGTCCCTCTATGATTTTACTATAGACATAGAGGATCTCACAATTGCTTCATCGTATTGTGCGATTTCTCTGTCGCCGACTCTCCGTGTTGCCAAGGAGACGACGACGAATTATTGACGTCTGTTGGAGCATTAAAGGTGTGATTATGGCTTGATATCGGCCTTGCAATCTATACCGGCCGACATTTCTCTCCTGCTCCAATCATGTTTGTGTATTTTGTCAGTTGCAGGACTTCGACGATGTTACCATTGGGTGCAAACCTGACACCACTGAGAGCAAGTGATAGAATTGGCAGTGTTTGAAACGAAACTAAGTAGATTTGGGAGGACATTGTTTGTATGATCGGGGCTTGGCCTCTGGAATCTCCGAGTCTGCATGCAGGCCCGTCAAGCTCTAAGTTGACTTATCCCCAGTGATAGTCAATCAGAAGGGCGAGATAGTCATCATGGGCCGTATGTTCCATGTATTCCTTACGTTCTTAAAACACAAAGAAGCCTTGGGAGCAATGGCAGAATTGGCATATCTCTGAGCAATTATAATATATCTACCCCCTCTCTCCATAAGATATGGGCACTATACCCGAAGATATCGCAAAACAATTTTGAATTAACTTCTGCATCTTCGTAGATATTAGGCAGTTTGAGATGGCAGTCATCGTTTGGTCGAAGGCGAAGGCATCGTCCCCTTCTAACGGGGAGGGCTCTCTATCAGACTCATCTTCCGGGACAGCGACTGATAAGAAAGTAAATGTATCTGTTGATTCTTTGCCACTTGCTGAAACAGCCGCGGTCCAGAAATACTGGTGGTCGAAGAAGGAAAAGCACGACCCCGATGCAATTGCAACACAACCGTCTGTCTATGACGACCCAGACGTTGCGAAATTATATCAGCCAAGAGATGACTACGAGAACCTACATCGTTTTGACCCAACTGCAAGATGGACTTGGAGAGAAGAATGGGTTTGGAGAACCGTCCAGTTATACTGTATGTATGCTAATCTGAGTAGGCTGTGGTTCGAAAAGTCGATATCAAAATCTTAATTTTTGCTTGTGTTGCGTTTATGGCTCTTGAGCTGGATCGAGCAAATCTTTCACAGGCTCTGACCGACAATTTCTTGGCTGACTTGCATATGAATACGAATGGTTGGTTACCTCGCTCTGCCGTCCTGTCGTGCTAAATAATCAGGATATGTGGTTAACGTACCGTAGACTATAATTTGGGTAATACAGTCTTTAGACTGGCTTTTCTTTGCGCCGAACTGCCATCTCAGTTGGTTTCCAAATGGTATGTATTCCATTTCGACCACAAGCTCTGTAACTATGCTAACGCATCGAAGGATCGGGCCTGATCGATGGATTCCCATGCAGATGGTTCTCTGGAGTATCGTAGCTGCATCTCAGTATTCTCTTGCCGGGCGAACCAGTTTTCTAACTTGCAGAGCGCTGCTGGCTATCTTGCAAGGAGGTTTCATTCCGGATGTTCGTTTTACCCCAATTAAAGCATATATCACCGACTAACAACGATGTCCTTTAGATGATACTCTACCTTTCCTACTTCTACACTAGCCGCGAACTTCCAATCCGTCTTTCTATCTGGTGGACTATGATGTCTGTTGCTGATATTCTGGCATCTTTTATTGCCTTTGGCATTTTGCATATGCGTGGCGTCAACGGCCAATCTGGATGGAGATGGCTCTTTCTAATCGAGGGCATCTTCACAGGCCTTCTAGGCATTGCCGCAATTTTCTTAATGCCTCCTAGCCCGACTCAGACCGCATCCAAGTTACGTGGCAAAAAAGGCTGGTTCACAGCAAGAGAGGAGACCATTATTGTCACCCGAGCTCTACGCGATGATCCATCCAAAGGTTCTATGCATAACCGCCAGCCAATAACTCCAAAACTGTTATATAAGTCGCTGTCAGACTATCACCTATGGCCAATGTACTTGGTGGGATTGACATTTCAGCTTCCAACGAGTAAGCATGAGGCCGTACCGTAATTTCTATAATGCAAACTAACCTAATGATTCAGATCCTCCACACAGCTATCTCACCCTATCCCTCCGCAACCTCGGCTTTGACACATTCCAAACCAATCTCCTTGTTATCCCTTCCCAAGTCGGTCACATCATCACTATGCTCGGCATTACTTTGTTCTCAGACTACGTCGGAAAGCTTGCTATCGCGGGTATAATTGGGCAGATATGGGTACTGCCATTCCTAGTCAGCCTCTATATCATCGACAGCACCACAGCTAGTAAGTGGACTATATGGGCAATCACGACTCTCCTTCTTTCGTACCCCAATACGCACGCAGTCCAAGTCGGCTGGATCTCACGAAATTCCAATACCGTTAGATTGAGAACAGTTAGTGCTGCTATGTACAATATGTTTGTCCAGGCGCAAGCAGTCATAGGGGCAAATGTGTATCGGGAGGACGATAAGCCAAGATATCGAAGGGGTAACAGAGCTCTGGTGGCGCTTAATGTTACTAATGTTGCGATCTATACTGGGGTGATCCTTTACTATAAGTGGGTGAATAAGAAAAGGGATGATATCTGGAATTCCTGGACGGACGACGAGAAAGAGGCGTATATACTCACGACAAAGGATGAAGGAAACAAAAGGATGGATTTTCGATTTGTTTATTAAACAAGTGAGACCCGATAAGGTATGGGACAGGTATAACATCGTTAGATCCATCCTGTCGTTCATTCGGGATTGAGTTAAGCGTTCGCCGAATCAGATGGCGTTCACAGCCACTAGAATTATTGCTACAATAATCTAGATTATATTTAAAATATTTAGAATTAAAATCAAAACAAATTAAATTCATGGTTACTCTTACTGTAGTTACGCTTGGTATAATCATAAGTATGTGGGTTTTTTAATTCTTCAGTCAACTCATGATCTCATAGATTTGGAATATTTTATTCTTAGTAACCAAATATCCCTGCACAGGCCATAACAAAACAAAACATTTATACACCTCCTCACGCCCACCCCCATCCTCCGCATCATCTCAATATAGCAAAGCTATCACAGTAAGCCCATTCTCAACACTCCCCTGTCATTCTACTGTTCCACATCTGAATACTAACCACGCCACAGCTCTCCACACCACCAACCGCGTCACCCGCACCAAGCACCACACCACACCACCACTATGCCGCCCAAACCCACCACCGCCACCTCCTTCCGCCTCCCCCTCATCTACACCACCTTCTTCCTCACCATTGAGCCCATCTCCACCCTCCTCGGCGCCTACTTCGCCTACTTCCAACCGCACCAGTACCTCACGCTAACCACGCCGCTCACCCCCCCCGCCTCCCTCCCCCTCTCAACCTCCATCGTGCTCCAACAGCTCGCAAACCTCTACCTCCTCCTCTCCCTCACCGAATCGCTCCTCCTCCGCACCACGGCCGATCTCGCCGTCTGGCGCGTCTTCCTCTTCGCCCTGCTGGTGGCGGATGTAGGTCACGTGTGGTCTGTGCGCGAGGCGGTGGGGCTGGGGGGGTATTGGAGGGTGTGGGAGTGGAACGCGATGGGGTGGGGGAATTTGGGATTTGTGTATGTGGCGGCGGCTTTGAGGGTGGCGTTTTTGATGGGCGTGGGATTGCCGGTGAAGGGAAAGGCGAAGAAGTGAGGTGGGGTGCCTTGTTGCTGGGAGGGTCGAAACGGTGTCATCTGTTGAAGATACCAGGAGCGTTCGAGATGGACTGGAGGGGAGAATGAGTGACACTAGGCTTGTTGCCAGGAGAGGTCGAGGCGGGAGGACCTTGTGATGGAAGCCAAGGGATTTCGCGGAGCTTCTGAGGGGAAGAGATGTCGTACACGCCTGCGAGCTATGTATAGTACAAAACAGTACCAAAATTGATCCGTCAGTAGCAATCACAGTGCAGACCGTCTATAAATTAGACATCAAAATCCTATAATGCACCATTTGGCGCCCCCTTCCACCCCAAAATCTCCCCCGCAAATGCAGAAAATGGAATCCCAATCTTCTCCAACAGCCCCTTCAATTTATCCCCATCCTCCCTCAGCGCTGTCCACTCCAGCTCATCCTTCACCAGCAGCGTTCCCCCCAGCACCGTGCCATTCAGCGCCACCACCCCAGTCTCCTTCGGCTCCTCCAGCCCAGTGGGGAACGCCGTCCCCTCCGAAATCCTGGGTAGAATCACCATCGACGAATCCGTAAACGCGAGGTTATAACTCATCCCCTCCTCTCCCACCTTCACCCCAGCTCTCTTGGCATAAGTATCCATCGCATACCCCGCCATCTTATGCAGCGCCAAATACGTCTCGTGCAACTTCTCTCCAGACTCATTCCCCCTTATAGGCGCTGCAAAATACGTAAACGGGATCCGCGCCTGTGCCTCCGCAAGCCCGTCTGCGAGTAACTCCCACTTATCCCCCTTGTTCATGCCTTTCCGCATCGATTCCACGGGCAGGAACTGAACATGCCTATGTGGTTGGCTGGCGCCGGAATGCGGGCCGCTGTTGAAGAACCCGAAGAGGCGGTGGCCCACAGAGCGGTAGGCAGCGAGGAGGGCGTAGGTGGCCGCGAGGTCGGGGGCTTCGAGGAGGTCGGTTTGCTTGGCGAAGGATTTGGTGGCCAGGATGGTGTGGTTTGGGGTAAGAGCAAATTTGTTGAGGACGAGGTGGTGGAGGGGTCCGATATCAGAGATGAAGAGGGGGGTTGGGGGGTTGAGAAAGGGGTTGAATGGAGGAGTGGACGGAGATTTGGCGGTGGGCTTGGATTTTAGGGTGGGGCAGTATCGGAGTTGGAACTGGCGAGGGGGCGACGGTTAGCTCGGGACTCTGCTTCAAGAAAGGAAGGGGCGAGGAGGATTATAGGAAGGGACGGGGTTGGTACCGAAAAAGCGAGAGAAGGTTATAGGAAGTAGCGAGTGAGGATATAAGAAGAACGAGAAAGGCGCGAAGGGATTTCAGGAAGGAGCGATGGAGAATATATCGGAAAGAGCGAGGGAGGAGATAGGAAAGAGACAATGAAACATATATAGGAAAGTACGAAAGAGGATATATAGAAAAGAACGAGGGATAGTTACAGGAATGCCATTCACGTCCAGCAATGCTACTGTGCTGTCGAAGGCGAGAAGGTCGCCCGATTCCTTGGCTTTTTGGAACCTGTCCTCGACAAGATCAGGGAGGCCATCTGGGATATTAATTGAACTCATGACGACTTGGAATTATAAATTTAAAGGATTGGAGTAGAGCTATTGTGTTATTTAACCAAGGATGGTATTGTGAAGCCTTGACACTCAACACTGAAGCCCCGTGTACGTCACTTTGATGCACCTGTCTCAAAACTGCAAGGCTGAACAATAGCCTTACGTTACGCTAGCCAAAGTGGATAAACGCGACGCGACACACATAAAATCAGTAATCCCCACGTGGGGCCGAGGCTTTCATCTCCGGCGGACTTCGGGCCAGCCGTCAGCGACAGGATGGGATAATCTGGTAGATACTCGTCAAGGTTAGCCAAGTCTGACTGGGACCAGGAATCCGTGAATACCATTCAACAAAGAAACCCATATTATACGTCCGTAAGTGTTGCTTATTGCTTACGCTCTTGCGTTCGGAATTGCGACATTCCACCAGCTTGCTTCCGCACCCAAGTTATTTAGGTAGGACGACTTCTCTTTCCATTTCGCGTTTATTCTTCCTTCCTCTTTTAGACCTCCATCCAACCACCTCACGATGCCGCCAGCACCTGTCCCCGCGGCCTTTGAAGGCTTCGCGCGCCTGGGTCCGAATTCCTACATCTACGAAGCTCCGAAATCAGGGGATCTTGTCAGGGACCAGGTCTCACCTCCCAACCCCGATGTGATCCTGTTCATGTCTTGGCTAGACGCCCAACCCAAACACATCGCGAAATACACCGAATACTACAAGACGCTCTTCCCCAACGCCGGCATTATTCTAGTTACCGCGTCGGCCAAAGATGCCGTTTTCCATACCAAGACCAACGAAACCAAATTCTACTCGCCCATCGCCGACACTCTACAAGCCCTCCCCGCCAACACCCGAATCCTCCTCCACAGCTTCTCCAACGGCGGCCTATCAAATACCGCCCTAGCCTCACAAGAATACAACCGACGTACCGGCGCTTCCCTCCCAATCCAAGCTCATATTTTCGACAGCAGCCCAGGCTACCCGCGATTCTGGGCAGACATCCGAGCCATCAAAGCCGGACTGCCCAAGAACTTCCTCGTCCGCACCTTTGCGACTGCCCTGCTGGCCGTGGCGTACGCCTTCTTGAAATCCATATGGTGGGTGAAGGGACTGGAGAATCCCATCATAATCTACTCCAAATTGGTGAATCGCCACGAGCTTTTCTCGAAGAAGGTTCCGAGGGCGTATATCTATAGCCGTGAGGACCAAATGGTGCAGTGGACGGATGTGGAGAACCATATGGCTACTGCGAAGGGGCTGGGTTATGAGGTGCGGGGAGAGCTGTTCGAGGGCACCCAGCATGTGAGCCATATGCCGAAGGATAGTAAGCGGTATTGGGGCATCGTGCAGAGTCTATGGGAGTCGAGCTTTAGAATGCAGTGAAGGCGGCGCGGTGCGAATTTTGCTGTGCCTGCGAGTGGAGATACTGAGTGGCGATGGTACGGACGATGATGCGGTTGGAACTGGCGCGTATTCTAGATTTCTCAGGTACTATTGGCGATATACCAGGCGAAGTTTCATTTATGGTAGACATAGATCAGACGAAGCTTTTGCAATCACTTACCGGCGTCTTGCGCATACTGAGAAGTTCCAAACGATGCGATCTACGATGCAGAGGTGATTACCAAGTATTTCTAACCTCTCGACTTGACGATTTTTTCTACAATCAGTGAATTTCCCCCTCTCGGGGTATTGTTATCAAAATCCCTTGATTTCGGTGGAGATTCGTATTGCCGTTCTCCGCTTTGGAGGCCCGCCCCCACGTATCGCGGGCCCATCAAGGAAAATAGGAGCACGTGATTGGTGGATAAACTCCTCTCGACCCTCCCATCGTCGCCGCTTCTCCATTGGGATGGCGGGGTGATGGAGGGGATTCCAACAATGCCGAAATAAAGGCGAGTTGCCTAAGAACACATGGCGGGGTTAACAGGAGATATTTTGGCGTTTCAGCGGTGGCTTTGCTCTTCCTGACTTTTTCCTCTCTTCTCTCTTCTCTCTCTCTCATCTCCTTATCGTAAATTTATACCTCTTAACCAATTTACTCACTCTCATATCTATTCACATCGTCAATTGACGATCCTACCCCTCACAATGGTTTACCCAGACACTTTTACCGGATTCCAGGTCTCCGGCCCCGCGCCTGCTGAGAAGCTCGACTTCACAAAGCAGGAGTACCAGCCCAAGCCATTCGAAGACTACGATGTCGACATCAAGATTGAAGCCTGCGGCATCTGCGGCAGCGACCTCCACACCATCTCCGGCGGCTGGGGCAAGCAGCACTTCCCCCTCTGCGTCGGTCACGGTACGCACCCTCCTCAATTCTCACTCCAATCGCCCTCCTAACCCCCCCCCAGAAATCATAGGCACAGCCATCCGCGTCGGCCCCAAGGTCACCCTCATCAAGGAGGGCTCCCGCGTCGGCGTCGGCGCACAGTCCTACTCGTGCCTCGACTGCCGCCAATGCAAGAACGACAATGAGACCTACTGCGTGCACCAGCGCGACACGTACGGTGCGCTCTGGGAGAGCACCGGCCTTGTCTCGCAGGGTGGTTACTCTTCCCACGTGCGCGCTCACGAGCACTGGGTGTTCCCCATCCCCGATGCCCTCACCTCCGTCCAGGCCGCGCCTATGCTCTGCGCTGGTCTGACGGCGTACAGCCCGCTGGTGCGCAATGGCGCCGGCAAGGGCAAGAAGGTGGGTATTGTGGGTTTGGGCGGCATTGGTCACTTCGGCCTGCTGTTCTCGGTTGCGCTGGGCGCGGAGACGTGGGTTATTAGCCGTAGCCATGCTAAGGAGGAGGATTCAAAGAAGATGGGCGCTGCAGGCTTCCTGGCTACCCAGGATAAGGACTGGAATGAGGCACACAAGATGACGTTTGATCTTATTATCAACACCGCGAACTCGCTTGAGAACTTCGATCTCGGTGCTTACTTGAGCTTGCTGGATGTGCACGGCAAGTTCATCAGCGTTGGTCTGCCAGAGGGTTCGGGAGCCGAGGTGCGCGCACAGGATCTGCTGGGCAACGGGTGCATGATCGGCGCCAGCCACTTGGGCAGCCGTCGTGAGGTCTTGGAGATGTTGCAGCTTGCGGCCGATAAGAAGATTGAGAGCTGGGTTGAGGAGGTCAAGATCAGCCCTGATAACCTGAGGGCGTCTCTCGCGAGACTGCACAACAGTGATGTGCGTTACCGCTTTACGTTGACGGGTTACGAGGAGGCTTTTGGTGCTTAAGCGGGTTGGAATTTATGCTGAGCGAGGGGCGGGGAGATAGGGAGTAGCCCGGGTTGTATATGAAGCAATTTATGTGTAAATGACTCTACTGTCATGAACTGTGATGCGCGAATATGCTCATGTGAAGTCTCTTGGATATGGCGAAAATATTTATAATATCCCACCTATGCCTCTAATAGCTATCCTGATCATTCCAGTACAACGTATCGTGAAACACCTCCGGCCCCGTCGCCCTCAACTCCCACCCAAACTTTAGATTAATATACTGCATCAGATGGCTCGCAACCTTAATATACCCCACATCCGTCGGGTGCCACAGCGGTCCAATATCATTGTGCTGCAGGATCCCGGTCGTGTTGAAATAGTGCACAAAGGGCTCGTTGGGGCGGCCGGGCTTGCAAGGTGGCAGCCACCATTTCAGGGGATTGCGGGGTGGGCAATTATGCGGGCTAGACAGGTACGAGGGGCTGTTGAAGTGCTTGTATACGTCCCAGATCTCGGTGACGAAGGCGGGGCCCTGGACGTACGTGTTGCCTTCCTTACCGAAGCCGTTCCAGAGGGCCTGTAATAGCAGAAGTTAGCAAAGGGCTTAGAGGAGCGGTTCTAAAAGGCGGGGTCGTACGCTTATGATGATATGGGCCTTTGGCCACACATTATGCACCCCCTCGACAAGCTCAACATAGCTGTTGTAGTAGTCTTCATTTGTGACATTGTTGGCGGTGTTGTTGTCATTCGTGCCGAGATTTATCACCACAATGTCCGCAGCTGGGTGCTTTGAAAAGTCCCAGAGCGGTGGATTGGTGCCGTAGATGTTAGTTGCTCGTCCACCGGTATCTGATGTGTGGTACCATTGGTACGTCTGTCCGCGCGGGTTGCCCCAGCATTCTTGGTCCGTGAGACATATCCCAGGGTAAGCCGTGACCGCGTATTCTGTGTCACCGAGGCCGGCGGCTAAACCGTAGGCGTAGGAAGAGAGGCCCTCGTATGTGCCATACATGCCAGAGGAAAGCGAGTCACCGATAACCTCGATCCTGCGATTGTAGTCCTTCAACTTGATGAGGGTGGCACCAGCCGCTACATGGACGGATTTGACTTGCACGCCATATGCCCAGTTTGTGACGCGGAGCTCAAACGTAGACGGGCTGATTGGGGACGTGAGGTCGACTCCCTCTGTGATCGGCGAGACGAGAAGATGGGTGGCATTGGTAGTGATGTTGCTGAACTGCCAGTCCTCGCCGTTGATACGATATGCAACGAGCACTCCGTTCGAGGTCTGAGGCCCAAAAGTGATCCCAACTTCTTTGCCTGTAAAGCCGAACTTCAAACCAGGGACGCTATAGGCGATGTTAGTAACGGTTACTGCTCTTTGTAGCGTATGATATCGACTTACGACCACCAAGAGGTATGGTCGTCGTCCCAGCGTCCCTTGTAACTTATTTCGACTGCATTGGCGGGGTAGGTCTTCCACTTATGGGAGCTCGCCTCCGTGACCGTGTTAGGGTAATCTGTCATTCGGACTTGGCCATTCTGTAGGATGGTAGCAGATATCAAGCTGCTCAAGCAGCACAATGAAACGGCCCACGGCTGAGAAAACCACATGATGCTTCAGAGCTTCGCAGTCAGGTCCTACGCCTTGTGCGAGCCTCACTCACCGATGGCGATTGGCCTTTTATTATTAAAAGGCACCATGCGGGGAAGATCAGCTCTGGGCCAACATTTTTTCAATCTCGGTGGCACAGCTTCCGAGAAGCGTGGCTATAATATAGCAGTATGCACTATGGAAAAGAGAGGCTGGCTGCGGTTCATATATTACTTTAAACGCAAACGGCGTAGCTTATGGAATGCGAACATGGGTTCATCTCCGCACGGCCGAAGCTGATTGAGGTTACATAGCAGCTCTATCACTAGAATTTATGATAGAGTGCAGTACACATTTGAGTGCCGCACTGGTGCTCGTCGCCTAAAGTTACCCCTGAAACCGCTGTGACGTCGGACAAAGCTTCCCCAGGTTCCGGACCAAACGCTAGCACACCTAAAAATAATTACAGCCTCGTCCCTCAACCTCGCAACAACCACCAACGATGGCGACCGCGATACCATATACGTACATTCAATGCCCTTGCACGAGAGACACGCATCATGACGGCGATAGGGAAGAGCGACAGGATGATGAGGACTCAGTCGATTCCTCGGAGGAGAGAGCAGAGCAAGACGATGACTTCGACCCGCACTCTCCACGCGCCAACTACAGTTTATACCCCATCGACCACCTGCTATACTGCGAGATTTGCGCCCAGATTCGATGCCAGAGATGCCTTGTTGATGAAATAGTAACATGGTTCTGTCCGAATTGCTTGTTCGAAGTGCCCAGCAGTACTGTGAAGTCGGAGGGGAATAGGTATGTTTGCTATATCGCGCACTCCCATACCACGCGTCCTTTTAATCTAACCATTTGGATTTCTAGATGCACGAGATCCTGCTTCCAATGCCCAATTTGCATAGCGCCGCTATCGCTAACCGGCCAAGCCGCGTCCAACACCCTCCTCGGCGGGGTCGACACCTCACATTGGATCCTGTCCTGCGCCTCCTGCTCCTGGTCTTCATCCGAAATTGGCATCCAGTTCGACAGACCAAACGGTATCTACAGCCAGCTCTCGCGCATCCGAAATGGTGGCCAAGTCATCACGCCTCCAAAAGAACGCGCACTCGGAAAAGACACCGATCGCCGCCCGGGCGAGCGCCGCTCCACACTCTCCAAGGTCTCCGAAAATGACGCGCCCGAGCCTGAAGCGGACGAGGAAGAAGACGCAGACCCCACACCCGAAGCCCGCTTTGCCAACCTCCGCTCCTTCTACCAGAGCCAAATGTCCTCCCACGGCTCCTCCGAGCGCTCCGCCTTCACCAACGACTACAGCTACGCCTCCCCCAACGCACTCTCACGCATCATGAACCTCTACACCTCCTACTCCTCACCCACGCCCCAAAAACGCACCCCGCAAATCAGGGAAGCCCTCGACTCCTCAGAAGGACTCCACCCCATCGCCTCTCCCACCACCCAAGCAGCCACCATCCTCCGCCTCCGCTCCGAAGGCTGGGCAGGGACCCCCTCTACCGAACAGCGCGCCGCACAGCCATTCCCCACATGCGACGTACACTCGACGTCCGAACTGCGCCCGTCGCCATACCTCCTCCGCACGAAACGCACAAAGCGATGCCGCACTTGCAAACACATCGTCGTGCGCCCCGAAGCCAAAGTGCAGACCTCGCGCTTCAGAATGAAGATGCTCGCCGCATCCTACATCCCCACTCTGACTATCCGGCCTCTCCCCTCTCCTGCCGCGCCCGCTGCTGCTACAGGGGCACCACAGTTCTTGCAGCCGGGAACGACGCACCAGTTCGTGCTGACGGTGCGGAATCCCCTGTACGAGCGCGTGCGGGTCACGCTTGCGGCGGCGGCGAAGACGCCGGGGCGTGTGGCGCATGGGGTTACGTTGCTTTGTCCCCAGTTTGAGGTTGGGGCGAGTAGGGAGGCGTATGCGGATATGTTGGATGAGGCGCTGGGGGGTGGGGAGGCGAAGGC
>JPJZ01001178.1:0-25821 GCA_000750815.1 Pseudogymnoascus sp. VKM F-4516 (FW-969) | reverse complement strand
AGGGAAGGGGGTGGGTGGGAAGAAGGAGGAGGAGGGGCTGAAAGGGCCGAAGTTGGGGGGGAGTAGGAGTGCGCGGGCTGGGGTGAGAGAGGCGCTTTTGAAGGCTGAGAAGGGAAAGAGGTAGAGTGGGGTGATTGAGGGGGTCAGTGTAGAGTGTAGTAGGATGGGGATAAGGCCAAGCAGTATACTCTCTTATTTCTTGTATGTTGCAAGAACTGGGACTCTTTAATTTCGCTGTATATAACACTTGTATTACGCTTCCAATCCTTAGTTAATTAGAAGTGTAATCCTTTCTTGTTTTTTTATTTGAAGTTTGACTAAGAGACTTGATTACATGAAGTTTGTAATGATTATATGATTTATTTTCGGCACCCTCGGAAGTTAAAGTAATCTCCGAAACATAATAAGCTCCATGTTAAACCTATGAACACCACTAATACAAGCACTGAAAAGCAAGCAATGTTAATTAGGATTTGCTGCTTATCAACAACTTCAGGCTTATATATTGACACATCTGTCTAAAACTGTGCTATTGTACCACTTGATACTCTTTTATTTCTTGTATGTTGCAATTTCGCTATATATGACACTCAGATTACACTTCTAATTCTTAGTTAATCAGAAGCGTAATCCTTCCTTGTTTTTGTATTTAAACTTCGACTGAGGAAATACACGTTGCCAGAAGCTCTTCTTGTATTTTGCTTGGTGACAGCTGAGTTCAGTTATAGAAACTACCGATATTATGTCTCGATTCATGCTTCGGATCAAGGCATTCGTTTTCCGAGTCTTACAATCCATCTTCACGCTCTGTGACCTCCACCTCTCCCACCCCCTCCCCCAGCGCGTCTCTTTCACCCGTACCATCCCCTCTTCAACTGGGTCCACTGGGTCCTTCGATATCCTCTTCTACACCCCCTCTTCCTACTCGCAGAACCCACCAAAGCGGCACCCCATCCTCATCAACTTCCACGGCGGCGGTTTCTCCATCGGCCACGCCCGCGACGACGCCCGCTGGGCAACGGCAGTTATAAACCGCACCTCAGCAGTCGTTGTAAGCGTCAACTACCGCCTCGCCCCCGAATACCCCTTCCCCGTCGGCATCGAAGACTGTGTCTCTGCTGTCCTTTGGCTATGGCAACATGCTGACGAGTTCAATCTTGATATATCTCGCACCGCCTTCTCGGGGTTCAGCGCGGGGGGAAACCTCGCCTACGCTGTTGCCATCAGGCTACATGAGGAGCTAGCAAAGATGAAGGCCCAGCAGGACGTTAGAATCGGGCAGCTAGTGGGGCTGGTGGTCTTCTATGGTAGTGTAGATTGGAGGCAATCGCGCGCTGAGCGCGATGCGTCGAATCCCAATCTCATCCCCGTCATTCCAGCGAACCTGTTCAAGCTCTTCGATGAGTCGTATCTGTATCCGACTCCCGATATGAGTTCTCCGCTCTTGAGTCCTGGGATCGCTCCGAGCCAGCTGCTGAAAGATGCTCTGCCGGATCATTTGGTCATGATTAATTGCGCGGGCGACCAATTGCTTGCGGAGAACGAGGTATTCAAGACTAGGCTAAGGAGCCTGGGGAAGACGGTTGAGGGGTGCATTATTGAGGGAGTGGGACATGCTTGGGATAAGAAACCTAGCTTTAAGAGGGGGAATGTGAAGAGGGATGAGGCGTACGAGCTTGCTATTAAGGGTTTAGAGGGTGTTTGGGGTAAGGGTGATGGGCTAGTTAGGAGAAACAGTTGAGGAGTACTATATTACATGCTAGCATAAACGTGATTTTGTAGTGATGCGTAGGAGGGCTAGAAATTAGACATAACAACAGGGGTGCTCAAAGGATAATAGGTTACAAGAGATAGTAATCAAAGGATTTTGAGGACTAGGGTGTTAAATACAATGCAATATATATAACTACTATCTATGCTAGCCTGCAATTCTATGTAACTCTTTATATAGAGTTAATTTCTATAAGTTAAGGGTAAAGTTGTATTAGGAAGCTTTTCTATTTAACTAGTTATAGAAAGTTATATATAGAATATTATATAATATTATACTTACTTAAATACTTTAGAATTAGCCTTATTTAATTATATTAATAGCTAATTATATTCTCTCCTCTTAATTAGAGGATTTAGCTTAAGTTAGTATTACTATAGGTTAACTTATATTAAGTTAATATATTTTAGTATTCTTAGTAATTACTTGGCCTATATGATTACTTTGCCTATGAAATATATTATAGATACTACTATTAAAATTAAAATATAAAGTTTTTCCTTAATCTCTCTATATAAAGCTCCTATAAATACATATAGAGTAGTAATTACTATATATAGTATAATTAATATTTCTACTATAATTATAGAGTTGTTAATTCCTATATTCTATATACTTGAGTACTTAAGTACTTAGGTACAAAGTGCTTATTACTCTATATACTTTAATTAGCTAGGGTATATAGACTAAATAAAGACTTTTAGGCTATACAAGTATAAGTAAGTTATAATATAGCTATTTGCTTCTTATATTTGCTATAATAGGTAGTATTAGAATACAAAGCCTATACTAGGATAAGTTCTCTTATTAATAATAATTATATCTAACCTTTTGAAATGAAATCATTTTACTTAATTCTTCCTAAGAGCTAGGTAAAGATGCTACTTACTCTATTCTACTAAATAGGCCACTTACTCTATTCTACTAAATAGTCCTCTTAGTAACAATTCTATCTAATTAGTAGTTCATAGCTAGGTAAATATACTACTTATACTATTCTGCTAAATACTTATTAGTAATAACAAATCTAAAGTAATATATCTATTTAACACTTACTCTCTCCTTAATTGCTTTAATAACCACTCCTTCTATACCTAGGACTATAAACACTATTCTAGCAAAGAAAACAGAAACTATAATAATAAAGTTAGGGAAATATATAATAAAGACAAAAAAATTAATTTTAAGTATACTATTATTACTTGGATTTTCTAATTCTAGGATAGTTATGATATATAAAGCACTAGACAGGAATAGGCTCTATCTTATATATATTGAAAGTGTATGCTAACAATACCTAGGAGAGTAAGGGCCAAAGGAAGGTTACACTCCTTTGTAGTTAGATATATCGCAAACTAGAGGTTAGCCTACGTTGGCACACCACAGGCGAATAACATTTTGTTATCCTATCTTGAGTCCAGTTTAATCAAAACTAGACAGTTGGCAATTTAGCATCGCGTTTCAGCTTTCGGGTTAGGGACGACTCCAACAAGGTACTGTGGGTCTCAAACATAGGCCCGGAGTTGTAGACGCCCGCCTATAGGTAAGAAATCCGGATATAGTATCTCGGAGTTACAGATAGCAGATGAAAAGTCCGAATCTGGTGGCTCGGAGTTGCAGTCACCCAATCTCATCTAACGAATTTCGAGGTGTAATTATGGGCTTCAAAATAATATCAGATACTATGGACAGGTATAATCAACCGTGTTTATGTCGGGGTTACGGCTATCAAGAGCCGCCCGTGGTTAATCATTATGAACTCGCTCTTAGACGGACTATTTCTTTGAAGTGAGTCCAGCACGATGTCCGCAATGGGGAGGAAGCTCCGATTGCACAGGAGAACGAGGGAAAGTCAGACACATGTTGCTGCGGATATGCGGCATCTGACATTTTGGTTCTGAGGCCAAAGTTGGCCTTGCATATCAGTAGCATAAAAGAGACACATAGCAGCGCAGGAGGTTCAGGAAAGTTAATAAACAGTTTACAAAACGCTGAAAATTCAACTCAACAAAGAAACTGAAGCGACAATGCCTTCAGAAACACAAAACGACTGTCGATGGCACGATGGTTGGTTTCCTGAAGTCGAAACCAAATTTTCTCTTTCTCAAGTATAGAAAAGTGCATCCATAATTTAGATGAGTGTATCCTCCTCACAAGCCATCGTCACAGGCGAATATGGTTTCAAAGTATCGCTGCTTCCTTCTCTAAGTCCCTAAATATTCTCTGCCTTGAAGACAGCATAAGAGACGGCCTTGTACGGATGTGACCTTCATAGAACGTTAGTCACCATTTTCCATGCCATCCCCCCAACCTCCAGTCGTTGAGCAAAATATCACTTACTTCTTCATTGCCGCCACGGCTGCAACCGCTTGAACTCTTCCGGAACAAAAGACCTCTACCTTCGTTTCAGCCATTTCGTTTGGCTCTGTCGCACCACTCGGCAAGAAAACACTCATGCCTTGAGTCTGAAAGCTCACGCCGGTGTAGCCTGGGAAGTTGCCGGCACCAGAAGTGTGGACAGCAGCTTTAACAGCGGCAAAATGCGAGACCGGTACAGAGAAAATAAGTTTGTATATCGTTGATTCTGTCGTGGAAGTCATAGTTCAAGATATCTTGTGGGTGTCTGGTTGATTCTGAGGTTGATATGCAAAGTTCGGGAATATCTCAGTTTTAATGAAAGCCTTTGTAAACCGGACAGGAAGCTGTCGCCAGATATAAGCAAAGCTTGAAGAATAATTAATAAGCTTAAGTGGAGTTTGTGCATACTCTGTAGTTGGTTAAGGTGGAATCTAAGGCGTAAAACAGAGTGAATACGTGGAGCTACCAAAGCCCGGAGTTTGATATCACGGAAAGCCGGCTATTCGTCAACCCACAATCTATGTCCACCGATGTTTGAAGGTCCGGAATTGGGACAGAAACAATCCCCACGAATGGATACTAGCCATTCCGTAGGGTAAGAGGCGGCGGACATAGCTCTTCTATTACAGATTACGATACCTACAGCTAGCTTATTCTCACATGCCCTTGAGGATGCAATTAACACACCTTATCACAAAGCTCCGAGATATTTGGTCTAGGTCATTAACCTTCAACCTCTGCACTTGACATGATCTAGTCACCTGCTTTCTAATATCGGATTAAGTAGAACGAAGGATTATAGCCATGACATAACTCCGAAGCTTGGGTGCTAGCTAAGTACCTGAATTTTCTAATAGTGCTTACTTTTGGATTTGGAAGGACAAGCTACGACTCCGTTAACCGCAGGTTTTTAATATCATCCTCGTTGTTCCTCTTACAACCATCAACTCGTTGCGTCTACCTGCATTTGAGTTGCTGCTCTTCACGTCCCTAGTGAATAACCATGTCACGCCCAATATTCAATGGAGGCGACTTTGTGCATAATAACACAGTAGCACAGGCGGCCGATCGAATCTTGCCCTTATTTTCGCTTAAAGGAAGGACGGCCATCGTAACAGGAGCTGCTTCAGGAATTGGCCATGCAGTCGTTCAAGCACTCGCGGAATCAGGTGCTAACGTCGCGTTTACCTATAATAGTAACAAGGACAAAGCCATCGAGGGCGTACAGGCGATTGAGAAAACATACAATGTGCAATGTGAGTTTATTTGTGTCAGGGTCCTCTATTCCCCTCGCCTGCGTTTTGTTTTCTTCTCAAACTGGTGAAAGACCGCCATTGTTATCAGTTCAACTGATATTTCTAGGTCGAGCATACAAGCTAGACGTGACAGCGGAGCTGGATATCGAAGAAACAATCAATCAAATCGTCCGAGAATTCAGCGGCCGTCTCGACGTATTTGTTGCCAATAGCGGCGTGCCATGGCTTCAAGGCGATGCGATTGACGGCGACACTTCGCACTACCGCAAAGTAATGGCCACGAATCTCGACGGCGTCTTCTTCTGCGCCCGGGCCGCAGGAAAGCACTGGCGAAGACAGGCAGCAGAAGGCACGACAATAGATGGCAACAATCTCGGAGGCTTTAAGCAGGGCAGTTTCATCGCTACAGCGAGCATGTGTGGACATGTCGTAAGTATCCCATTGAAGCAGGCGCCTTACAATGCTTCCAAGGCGGCTGTCATACATCTTTGTGAGTCGAGATCATGCCCAGGGGGCTGAGCACTCCTTGAGCAGACATCTGACCGTCACTGTACAGGCAAATCTCTCGCAGTAGAATGGGTTGGGTTTGCGCGCTGTAATATAGTCTCTCCAGGTTATGTGGCCTCAGAGGTCATGCATCAAGTTCCAGAAGAACTCTTGACCCATTTCAAAAACAAGACTCCCATGGGGTATGTATCCTCTTATTTTCCTCATTACTCCCCCAGCTCGAGATTCCCTTGCCATTTATGCTGTTGTCTCATGCTAATGGTGGCATTTTCCCAGTCGGTTGGCTCTTCCGGGAGAGATGAAAGGTGCTTACCTCTATCTCGCGTCTGATGCCTCTAGCTTCGCAACCGGCACGGATATTATTGTCGACGGTGGGTACTCGGTCACGTAGGTGGTTCAGCATTATATTCGGGGCAAATAAGGATGAAGAAATTGCTGTACTTGTTAAGGAAACAGGTAGATTAGTTCAGTGCAGATGCAGCCTAACCGATCACTGACAAAGAAGAGCGTTCCATCTGGACCCCACCTTGGTTGGCAAATACTCTTAGTACCGGCTGCTCCAGCAATCTTTGTGCCCGATGCTACAGTCCCTGGATATCATGTGGCTCTAAACAGTTCGTGCCGTTCCATGCCATGTCAGGGTGATTCCATTGAGTCCAGCATATTTCTGTCCCGTCGTGATTGAAACGAGGGTGCGAGTAGAAATCAGCGCCTTGTGTAATGATGAATGTTTCCTTGGTAGTTGCCTTAATTATAACGATTGAGTTTTGAATGGGGGAAAGAGATCGATCTTCTTGGACTGCTAGAATCCATTGCTCGTGAATGGGGTGTACGCTGAAATCTGCGAAGCAGAGGTGGGATTTGGCGTGTATAAGAGGTTTGGGATCCCCCGAGGAAGGCGAAAGCGCAAAGATGCCGTTGGTCTCCCAGTCAGTGAAGATCAAGGTTCCATTGGGACCTGTTGCAAAAGCCCCTCCTCCGTATTCATGAATTCTGCTTCTGGCATTGTAGCCTTCGGGTAGTATATCTCTGGTCTCTGAGCCAAGGTACTCAACGATGCAACAGCGTCCTTCAATCACATAGATGGCACCTGTCTTGGGCTGTTTCTTATATCAGCAGAATCATCTCGCCAGCGAAGGTCCAGCAATGGGATACGCAACATCACCAAAAAAACGCACATTAGTCTGCACTTCGTTCAGAGTGATAGAATACCCAGACAATAGTTCAGCTGTAATGGGACTTTCCCATTTTCCATAATCCGCTATTTGAACTGCGGGCGCCAATTCCATTTGCGTTCAGAGTTACTCGGAGTTTGAGATAGAAAAACATGCGGGATTCCGAAATAGATATTATATAGTATTTGGCGTCTTGGTTAAATACCATAGTCCGTCCACTCTCGGAGTAATGATCCGTACGCTCGAAAGCCAATTCTTACGCGTCTCGGACTTTCCCCCTGAGTAATAATAATTTTATTCATATTCACATTCCTAACAGCGCTTATGGAGGATACTCCAAATAAGGTACAAGAGACTCAGCAGGCCAACAGTTGAAAAACTCCAGGGGAATATCCAAATCCATCTGTTGGAAATTATACGCATTAGCGCCATCTTCCGCTGGCAGTTGTTGCATTGCCATTTCAGCATTACTAAAAAATCCATCTTGGTTTGTCGCATCTATTCCTACGGCAGTCGCCTGCGAATATATGAACTCCCTGCCGACCTGTCGATGGATAAGGTTTGTGGGTTGAGAAGATGCTTCAGAGTTGTTTTTCTGGAGTGTTCGTATCTTGCACCTCCTCAAATATGATCGAGCTGTCTGCTCGCCGCCGAAAACTGTAGAGATCCCAGTCACGAGATCTTCTGATTCTGCTGGAGATGCCGCACCCCGCTGGTCATAGATGGCCAGCATTCGTATGAGGACCTTCCTTCCATCAGAGGCGAGAGAAACTGTAGTCTCGCTACTGTCTAGAGTTC
Source organism: Pseudogymnoascus sp. VKM F-4516 (FW-969) (assembly GCA_000750815.1). Classification (NCBI taxonomy): domain Eukaryota; kingdom Fungi; phylum Ascomycota; class Leotiomycetes; order Thelebolales; family Thelebolaceae; genus Pseudogymnoascus; species Pseudogymnoascus sp. VKM F-4516 (FW-969). Next base: position 17,956 of record JPJZ01001178.1, on the reverse strand, counting down.
CAAGATCGACGATAGCCATCTCTATATCACTGCGTAAATTCGGGTTCTGTGCAGATCGTTCCACAATCAACAGTGCAGCTATAGCAACAGCTACAGAGAAGACTTGGTAGGCTTGTCCAAGGAATTTTTGAGACTTTGTAAATTCGTCACCGGCTCTGTCTCGGATGTTGCGATACACGATGAATGAATCCTCTGCTGCTCTGGTGCACTTTGGCCAAGAGTCGCCTATACGCGGGTGAAGGAATGATCGATACATACGAATCCGCTGAGTACAAATACAAGTATGAAGAATATGAAATTGCCACAGGATAAACTCAAGGGATGGGGGTAAGTTGGCACATGATCCATCTTCAATCTTCATGTACCATGGAAACTCATCAACAACAGCCATGATCTCAGCGTCGATGCCGCTCACGAAATCATATGATAGCACGTGGGCACTATCATCAAGATAGAGTCGGTTCAAGATCTTGAACACCTTGGCTCTAAAGTAATGCATACTCATTTCTGTTGGCTGATCAATCGGCCGAGCAAGAATTGATGTTTCCGTAATATCGAGATCATTGCAGTTGAGCGGAAATGGAACTTTAGATAGTCGTGCTTGTATTAGAGGCGGTCTGTTGAGACACATAGATTGAAATCTATGCAAGGTTAAGCGGGACTCAATTTGAACAAGAGAGCAAACTTATGAACTTACGTGTCCGAATCACATAAGTCCCACCAAGCACGGTGCCGCATTTCCCTTTCCAAAGAGGTGGAGACTGCAATATCTTTGTCGAGTCCTATGGCTTGAGCGTTCCGGACAGCTTGCGCCATAGCACTAATAGTTATTTAGAGTTTATATCAGGAAGCAAAACAGCTGAGCCGTGGGTCGGAGACTTACGAGTTCAAAACTTCAATTTTATTCGTCGCATACCAATACAATTGGGTTATCGAGAAAGTTTGTAGTTGTGTAATGCATGGTCTTGCCTCAAACCCACCAGCGTGTAAGGCTTGTCTTGAGGCGGAATGCCACTTATGCGCAAGAGACCGCACTTTGGACGACTCAAAACCTACAACCTTAGCTGTCTCCAGGGGAATATACAGTCCACTTATAGACAGAATAGTGTACAGTAGAGACATCCAAATAAGGTCCACGTTGTCCACATCGCTATTCCAAAATTGAGCATAGTCCTTACGAAAGGATGGGATGTGAATGGACTGAAAAATCCAATTAATATTTTCATAGTAGTAGCAAGTCAATAAATCGCACTGGCTCTGTGTAGGTAGTAAACTACAAAGATGGCGTTTCCAGATCGATTCTTGGTCATCTTCATCCGATATTCCACGACTTGTAGAGTCTAAAACACCCGGCAGCGATGTCGGATAGGCCGAATTGAAATGTGTTAGAACGGGAATGCTTGCTCCGGTACTTGAGCGAAAATGGGGAGGGGGGTTTTGACACTCGAGTAAATCATAGACGTTGGTCATATGGACGGTGCTGACTCTCTTGACGGGATACCGTGAGGTCTGATTGAGCGTAGTTCTAGGTAAAGAGGTATTCTGATATCTGGCATCGACAGGTTGCTGGCCATGGCTGCTTGAGTCGCTGCTTCTTGCGGCGTCCAAGGAATTTTCTTGGTAGCTGGAAGTTGGAGATCGCAGAGTCTGGTTCCGAGCAATGCGCTGGTCTATATTCCGGTCCTGATTTTGGCTCTGAGTTTGGCCCTGATCCTGATTCTGATCCTGACATTGAGGTGATTGCGCGCTGTTAGAGCGACGGATGGCAGCTGCTCTTTGTGCAGTGAGCCTACGCGCCCTATTCCTTCCGATAGGGGCAGGATGCTTGCGACAGTGATCCACACGGTTCGACCGTACACAGCTCTTGCAAGGTACCTGGCGATCACACTTGAGCTTGTGTTCGCGACATGGAAGGCAGCTGAGCGCGCGACTCTTCACCTGTTGCTGATGCTCCTGTTGATGCTGTTGCGGCTGGATGTCCTGTCGCAGTCCTTCATCCAAGCCCTCATCAGTGTTGTTACCATGGTCTGCGATCTGTGACGTGGGTTCCGGCGACATATCTGATAATGTCACGGGCCCGTGGACATGAGCTGCACAAGCTGCGTTGGTCAAAAGTTCCTCGCTTAGGTGATGAAGCCGGTCACTTAACCGGTCAGGTGGTGACGTGCTGTGACAGACCCCCGGCTGGATCAGGGGACATGGAAATCGTGAGTCGCGATAGTCGATGGTCGATGGTCGATGGACGCATATACGGTATTGCGAGTCCCAGGGTAAGAGATACTCGTAGGCAAGATAAGGGACAGAGTCAAACAGAGTCACGGTTGGTCGTTGAATGCGAGTCTGTGACAGCTGTGTTTACCGTACTGTAGGTACCACCAGTAAGTTAACATAACGTTGTTAACTTAACGTACTTGATAGGTAAGCGGGCCATACAAGCGAGCGGGCCACGCGCCCCCCATATTTTACTTCTCAATATTCTTGAACCACCATGGCTCCACCATATCAAGCCCAATTAGGCTCTAAAGAATGTTGATGTTGTGCAGGCTTCGCTCGCCGTTCTGATTTCCGCAGCATCGTCGTCGGTTTTAGTCCAGAGAGCAAGTGTAGTGTAGCATAACATTTTATTCGGTTGGTTGGGGGCATTCATGAACGGGTTGCGGATTGGATGGCAGTGGTGGTAGAGTTGATAGTAGGACTTGAACACCTGTGTCTGTAGTTTCTGGAAAATTGAATTGCGGGAGTTGATAGATCAACATGGTTAAGTTATACTGGACACTACAAGAACTTTACTCCTTCAGATAACAATGAAACCTACGTTACGTATATTTCCTGCATCACTTCCAATGATCCTAGCATTCAGTTGGACTATTAAAGGACTTCTGAATTCATAAACGATCTAGCTCTCAGTTCCCAACCAACAGTGAGTCTAAGCTAATGCTGAAAGACCACGGCATATAACCCTTCCATTCTACGTCCGAAACCAAAAAATGAATGTTTAAAATGCCTATGCAAACTCCAGTACTACGCTCTTTGGCTTAACATATGTACCCAATGGCTTGTAAGGAATGTCATAACCAAACGTGGCTAGGCCACCAATTTCCAGACCTCTAGGACTATCAGTCCATCTCGGCGAAGCAGCAATGCCTAGAACGTGCACAATCACACCGTATCTGAACTCCGGAACTCCGAGAGCCTTGCCAGTTTGCGCGTCCAGAATGGCTATCAAATCAGGCACCATAGCGACGAATGTCTCAGTGCCATCTTCAGCGATGTGCTTTGCGTAGATGTTCTCGTTTGTAAGCGGCACTCTCAGCTGCCCCCCTTGCGCAGTAGGCGCGTACGCGAGTTTCCCCTTGTCTTCTTCGCTTGCGGGCATCTCTTCCACAATCACCTCACCGTATGAATGGCCCTTGAGGAGTTTACGTTCGACCCCGATGATCTTTCCTGTAAACAATAACTTGGCCGCAGATGAGCCCCCAAGCTCGTCAATGATTTGATCTGTCACGGTTCCGATTGTGTTGCTCAGTTTAGCGCGATTGATGCATCGACCGATTCTCCATGCAGAAGACATGGTATTCAGCACGCCATATCTTTCTACATGATCTGCGGTTGTGGGCTTCCCAATCATTCCGATGTAGCTTCCTATCTCGATAGCAGGTGCTCGCAGGACTTGGTCGACGTCCAAGTCTTCGTCGGTTCTCGTCATTATCACTGTCTTTCCATTTCCAGATGCAATAGCGCAGAGGAACTAACTGGCCCGATTCGCGTGCTGTTAGGGTGTTCTGCCCGTAGTTTGGATATGCTCGTCCTGCGAGAAATTAGCCACATGAATAGAACACTTTCACGAGTTCAGGAAGAGTGCTTACCCATTAAATCTGCATCCACGCAGACACGATTGTAGTTTTTAGAGGAGCCCCACAATAGTCGTTGAAGTCCATTTGCACCTCCAATTTCGACGCTCATTACGGCATCGAACGAGTCGTGGCGAAGATAATACATCATCTCATCAATACACTCAAGCAGTTCTCCTGCTCACAGACGTTCAGCGGATACCGCTGGAGACCCCATGTTTCCACCCCAGTATATTCTTGCGTCTTTGGCTAGTGAAGATGCGTCAACAACTCGGATGATATGACCAGCTCGAACCTGATCGCGTAGCTTCAAGAACTCAGGGAGTGGCGTCCCTCCCCCAGCACAACCAAGCACATAGCAACCATCCGCAAGCCAGATAAGATCAGTCTCAGAGATGATCCACTCTGAAATCCCTGTTTCTGAGTTCGTAATGATTTTTGGACGCTATGTTTCAATGTCTAAAGGTTTCGGGGCATCCTCGATGCATCCTTTGTGCTTTGATTCGACTGAAATTGCTTCGTCTTTATGTTCCTCATCATGAAGGTGGTCGGACGTAATGTCATCAACGGTTGCAAAATCTGTGGACAGATCACCTGCAACCCGGACCAAAGTTCGAATCTGATGCTCAACATACTGCAATGGAATTGATCCCATCTCCGTTATCGAAATTGTTCCACGAATCACGCCAATCGCAACAGCCGCCTCGATGGCAGCCAATTTCGCATGCTCCAACGCATCTGCCACAGTCTGATTTGCTGTGATTTGGATGATATCTACTGTACTGCCAGCCTTCAAGATAGCAGCACCAACAGCGTTTGCAACATGATGAAAGGGTGGTCGGATAATAGTAGAGATGCTATCTAGTTCGTTGGGGGCGATGGCCGATCCACCTCCCACCAAGAGAACTGGGTGGGGATCCGGAGACGTCTTCATAATATCAATGACGCGCTCTAACATGACTTTCATCTTTCTCCGTTCCTGCGTAATATTTTCTGTTGAAACGTCTTTGGCAAGGGCTGAATTCCCAATCTTGATACTTGGGTCGTGGGCTACAGCGATGTTTGTAGCAGTAAGAATATCGCCTTGGAATATCTTCGCCTTTGTAGCCAATTGATACCCAACTGATGTGGGCCTAACGGTAACATAGCCATGTACGTTAACTTTGATAATAGAGCCACCACCTAAACTGATTGATTCGACATGGGGCATGTTATAGTTGATCCTGATTCCCGCAACAGTGACGAATGCCGATGCCTGTCTTGGGTAACCAGAAGGCAACAGAACTCCAACGTCGCTGGTAGTCCCGCCAATGTCAATGACTATGGCAGATGTGTTTTGTGTACCCTGGGAAGAAGATAATCCTAGGTAAGCTGCACCTCTCATGGAATTGGTAGCCCCTGAGGAGAAGGTCCGAATAGGGAACCTGGCAGCGGCCGCAGCATCAATTAGTGTCCCATCGTTTTGTGTCAGATATAGAGGGCACTCTAGTTGGAGCCTCTGCATAGCCGCTTTGAAGCCTGTAATCGTTCTTTGTGCAAATTTCAGTATGGATGCGTTGAGGATAGACGCATTTTCTCGCTCCAAGAACCCCATGTTCGCGACTTCAGACGAGCAAACCACATCCGCACCGGGCAGTTGCTCAAGCACTATATTCCGAACTTGGTGTTCCTGACGAAAGTGTGTGTCGATTGGGGAAAACACCCCGCACATGACGATCGTGTTAAGTCCCTTTTCTTTAATGATATTGCACTGCGGATCACCTGGTCTTTGAGTACTGGACTTTCTTGAGAGCCATCGATATGGAGGCCACCATTCACATATCCACAGTAATCGTTCATAAGCTTGGCTAGGGCAGGCGGGAAGTCAGAGAAAGGTGGTATATCGCGCGCGTAGCTTTTCGAAAGGCGAATGGCGGCGACCTTGGATAGCTGTTTCGCATCATGCTCAACGACAGCATTGATGAAATGCATTGTTCCAATGCAGATAGAAGATATTTGTCCTAAACTAATCCCTGATTGCTTAATCACAGCTCTTACGGCGGACTCAATGCCGTTTGTGACATTGGGGCTGGTTGTCGAGGTCTTGTGGAATGCAACAACTCCTCGGTTTTCCCAAAGCGCACCGTTGGGGTCGAGAATGACAGCGTCTGTGTTTGTTCCGCCAACATCAACGCCTATCCGGTACAAAGGAAGAATACTTCCCATTTCGATATTGCACAGCTATGTAAAGCTCTTCGTGGGAAAAGTGCGAGGTTTGTTGATCTGGCGCAAGAAAAACCAAGATGGTGCTTGACCTTTGTAGAAAAAGTTGAGCAGCTTGACATTACCAGCCATAATCACTACTGCTTTAGAAGACTTAAAGATGACTGCTTGGTTGACGGCCCAGATCCTTATCTAGGTACGTCGCACATGACGCTGTTTACTGAGGCCATCATCAACTTCGGCAGCTGATAACTTTGGTGGGTTTTGGATTTCCCGCTTCCAGCGATAAGCATCTCCGACGTCCGTACTTCACAAGTCCGAGGGACATCCGAGCGACGGCGGTACGGATTTTGAAGGAGATTCATTCATCTCCCTAGTACCATGCAATGCTGACTCACTCCGCCTCCGGAGGATTGTGACGTCAATTGCCGCGAGATCGTGTTGAAAATATTTTGAGCAATTGGATTGTGTCGTGTCTACTTATTGTCAAGAATCGCTTTCAACCGCCTTTACATTATTATCCTACCCATTCAATTAACATCACTTCTGTGGAAGACCATGCCCTTAAAGATTCAATTGTAGAACAGTACATGAACGTTGATATGGAGCCAAAAGTCCTGATTATTGGCTGTGGAGTTGCTGGGCCGGTTATTGCTTTGTTGCTGAAAAAGAAAGGCTACACCCCAGTCGTATTGGAGAAAGTGAGAGAGTTGGGAGATGCTGGAGCATCGCTGATGATGATGCCCAATGGGTATGTTACCTCACGAGTCTTCAATTCACCCAACAGTGACTTAGCATAACTCAGATTGAAAATTTTGGCGCTCGTGGGCCTCGCAGACGTGGTCACCCAGCAAGTGCCTCATCTTGGTGAACTTCGCGATCAAACTTATACCGGAAAGACCATTGGAGTATCATATATTCCTACTAAGTGGCAGAGCAAATACAGCCAGCCGGCTTGCGGAATTAAGCGGACGACACTCAACTTGACTTTGAAGAACGCTTTAATCGACGCAGACATCGAAGTTCACGAAGGATGGAAACTAAAAACCATCTTGGAGAACGAAGATAGCGTTGTAGCGATCTCAGAGGACGGCAGACGTATGGAAGGATCAATACTTATTGGGTGTGATGGTATCAAGGCCATGTCTAGAGCCTTACTACTGAAAGAGCACCAAATACAACCGGAGGAGGCTACTTACACAGGTCTGATGCAGGTAGGACCACCATTACTGCGGTTTTTTTGTTGACAGGGGCTAATATTAAGACAGACTGCCGGAATGTCCCCTACACCACTATCGTTGCAGAAGCGCCCTGGTCTTCTCAACCTGTACGGCCCGGGGGCACATCTCATCTGCTATCCAGTTACTACTACCACAACATCGTGGGCTATTACAAAAAGAGACCTGACCGAAGCACAGGAAACATGGAAAATATGCTCCCCTGCTGAAATGATTCTGGAGCGAGATTCATTATTAGAGGACTTCAAGGATTGGAGTAGTCCAGCATTGGAACTGATTCATGGAGCTGAAAGAATCATCAAATACGGGTTGTACGATCGACCTCATCTTGAACCAAAGCTGTGGTATAGCCCCAAACCAGGACGTTGTGTTCTGATTGGCGATGCTGCGCACCCAACTAGCCCACATCTCGGACAAGGTGCCAACCAAGCATTGTGAGTACCGTTTATAATCATCACTGAACTCGCTTACTGAAGATCCGTTCCTACAGGGAGGACTGCTACCACTTGAGCCAAATGCTCCCCACCTTCGATCATGAAAGCGATGTCGATATCTCTGTTGAGGATCTGCAGCGGGTCTTCAGCCAATTCTCAACCTTGAGACAACCCCGGACTGCAGCACTGGTGAAAGGAGCAAGAGCTCAAGGCAGTATGCGAGTGATATCTGGCGGCATAGCCGCATGTAAGGAGAGGGATAAGGTCCTCAGCAAAGGTTGGGAGGATGAGGCTGCAGTGGAAGTGAAGTACGACTCGCTGTTTAAGGAGACATTTCAGTGAACGGAGTCCGTGGGTCAAGGAGTTGTGTATGTAGATTTAAAATTCAGTGAGCATCTTCAAGAAGTAGTAAGTCGTCATAATTAGATCAAGTTTGGTTTGGATCCCCATTTCGCACAGATATTCATTGTTAATGATTGCCTACAATGGTGACACGCCTCCAGAATACTATGCAGTAATAATCACGACCTTCATTTTAGTAGATTCACGATGCAATTTTACAAAGGTTCTCCATGATCAGCTTTTGCTCGCGATCTCACGCACCAGGGACTGTCGTCCTACCTGTCTGTGTTGCTGGATTGACAGTCTATGGGTAAAGTCTTTAGGTTGTGAACGCTCATACAGACTGCGAGGTTGATACCTGGAACAGTGTGAGCTGGCATTGTAACCGCAGAAGGTTACTTATTATTGCTGTGCCAACGAACAATGTTAGTTTTCAAGAAACATCGTCTCCGGTGCCTCATTCTATAAGGTTGCATGGAGATCCTGGTTGGCGTCTCGGAGTTGTGGCACAGATGCGGACTTTCGGAGATGCGGCTCGGACTTTCTGGGATGGCAATGGCGGGGCATACTTTCCCCATAATCGTGGATCATCTGTCAGTCGAACCAGTCAAAGCTCGCACAACACGACGAATCAAAAGATAAGATACTGACCTCTTCCAGTAAGAGTGTCTGCATGGCCTGCCCGTATACCCCTCAATTGGCTAGAATCAGGAAATATCGTTTCGGAGTTCTCATACGGGGTAGTGGGTCTCGGGAAAGTCTTCAACTCCACAGATAAGCAACTCCCGCGTTCCGACTGAACAGGTCGTCTCATATTATTCTTCTATAAATCACACGAGTGGTCTAGAGTAGGGAGCGGAGAGTTTATTGATGTGAGGGTTGAGGGGTATTAGCGTCAGCTAATAGGCTTGGAACCATCTTAGAAGTTCCCCGCATGACAGAGATAAAGAGGCCAAGCGTACAATGAGTGGCGGGGCTGCGGGGAACCGTTACATCAGGTAGTAAGAATTCGCCAAGTCTCTGGTTTGTAGGTTTTAAAGAATGCAAAAAGGTGGTGATCTAGGGAAGACTAGTGGAGCAGAGCGTGAGGTGCCATGTATATAATATATTAGAGAACGCAAATTGAGCAAAACTAGCCAAGCGGAAGGTTACGGAGATGCAGAATGGCTTGTTGTACAACCTGGAAAGATGTTAGAGTCTGAAAATACCATTTTGTTACGTTAGTTTCTCATAGATATTTTAAGGTCGTGGGCGGCAGCGTGGTATCAGAGCTCCGCACAGCTCGCGCGTCCGTAGATGTATTCGCTCCCCCCGCCATGTCAGCCACCGGCATCTGTTGCGCCATCGTCGGCTGGAACGTTCGCGCGTCGAAAACAATCGCCGACGAGCGTGCTGTCGTACAGAAGGAGAGCGCAGCCATCCGTGCAAGCTTCAGGGAGGAAAGCGCTGATCCATCAATGTTCCTAAGTGGATGATAATAGCTTGCAATACCTATGACTGTAGAGCTCACTAATAGTTACGGAACCTGCACCCAAAACATCGGAAGGATCCCAAGATTGGCGAGACTCGACAATCGCTCTTCCCAAGACTTCTAAGTTCCTATCCATCATAACGCCACACTACTGTCCGCTTATCCGGCATCTAATCAAAAAGAGTACAGGGCGCTTGGACATGACTCGGTTTGGCTTCTTGTTCAGTGGGAGGTGTCGCACAGATCACTTATTTAGTATTCGCAGTTAACAGAGACAGATCCTTGGAGTTCGCATTCGGGTATAAGGCACGGGCTAGCGGAGGAGGCATGCATTTCATTTACGGTGGCGGGCACTAATATAAGGTTATCTATTTTTAGAAGTCAATACTCGGATATGATAAGAAACTGTAATAGTATTATTGCTGTAGATCTGGCTATCTAAGTGCTCCATTTGTTTGAGCTATAACAAACACAAAGAATGATTTTTAACGGGATTCACATCACCAAGGTTATGTGGATCCAGCTCTCCGAATCTAGTACCTAGCGACTACAGTTAATCACGTGTCAGTCTACCCCTCCATAGAGCCACTAGACCTCGTGTCTAGATAACGGATTGTTGCCCGAAAACTGCTTTGCAGAGATGATCGAAACACTGACCAGAAATCTGCCCAGGCCCGAAGGAGCTCTAGATCGGGGCTTGGTTATCATTGCATCATAAATCATTCCCCTCTAGCCCCCGACTGGCCGTTTTCTTGAGTGGATGCGGGGATTGTGGGGATTGGGGTAATGACGGGTAATGACGTAGTATTTGATGGGGGATTCTTGTACTGGCGCGGTCGGCCATTACAGACACCACTCGCGCCGCACACTAGTAGTGGTATATTGCGACCAGTTAGAGGTTATAGGGGTATTATAGACCCTTGGTATTGCTTATTAGAATGAAGGGTATGCATTACCGTCAGATAGGCTTCCACCAAGGAGGACTAGATAAGAGTTGGATTCAACGATACCAGCCAATCGGACGATCGGATATCACGAGTCAGGAATGCCTAGCTTGACAGATACAGAACTGATAGTGAGACATGTCTACCCCCGCAGTTTACAGGTGTCTAGAAGTTGTTTTGTGCCTCTACGGTTGCCAGGCGTCTAGAAGTCGCTCGTTGCCCCGCAGTTGCTTGGTAGTTACCCCGCAGTAGGTTGTCACCTAATGCTCTATGCAAAGGCGGTTCCGGTCGTCCATGACAGTATATAAAGGGAACATAACCTTACTACTCTTCCCTCGTTAACAAATGAGCATCAATTCCAAAAACATCCGACCTCTAGATAGCACTCTCTATTTTATACTTTGAACAGGGTTCACTAGATTAACAATGGCAGCACCACGTATGACTCCAGATATTCCCACCGAGCAATGGGCTCAGGTAGTCGAGGAAACGGGCAAGCGTCAGTAATCACCGAGCACAATGGCTTCTACTTGCATGCTAATACCAATTAGCTGTTGTCTATAAAAAGATCCCTGTTCGAAAACCCGGCCCAGATGAGGTCCTCATCAACATCAAATATTCGGGTGTCTGTCACACTGATCTTCACGCTGTCAACGGCGACTGGCCAATACCTACCAAACTTCCTCTGGTCGGCGGACACGAAGGTGCCGGTGTCGTTGTTGGCCTTGGATCCCTGGTTCAGGATATTGAGCTTGGTGACTATGCTGGTGTAAAGGTATTACGTCTACTGCTTGAGTTTCTCGGAAAAAAGATATCTAACAATTGTGACAGTGGATCAACGGCACCTGCCTGCAATGCTCCTTTTGCCAACAAGCAGATGAACCGCTCTGCGCAAAGGCTCTGCTTTCCGGTTATACAGTGGACGGAACTTTCCAACAATACTGCATCGCTAAAGCAGCGCACGTTGCCCGCATCCCTAAAGAATGCAATCTTGAGGCCATTGCACCCGTTCTCTGCGCCGGTATCACCGTCTACAAAGGATTGAAGGAGTCAAGAGCACGGCCAGGTCAGACGGTCGCAATTGTAGGTGCTGGGGGCGGGCTCGGATCATTAGCATGTCAATACGCAAAGGCAATGGGCCTTGAAATTATTGCCATTGACGGCGGGGAGGATAAAAGAGCCATGACTGCCAGTCTAGGTGCCAAGCACTTCGTGGACTTCATGGCAAGCAAGGACGTTGTTAGCGACGTCAAGGCTGCCACTGAGGATGGCCTTGGGCCCCACGCAGTCATTGTGGTCGCTGCGAATGAGAAGCCATTCCAACAGGCTTCTGAGTGTATGATCCCCTATAAACATTTCAGAACCAAATATATGCTAACAAGACAGATGTTCGGCCCCGTGGCTCAGTTGTTGCCATCGGTCTTCCGTCTGGCGCCTACCTTCGAGCACCAGTCTTCGAGACTGTTATCAAGATGATCACTATTAAAGGTTCATACGTGGGTAATAGACAAGACTCTGCAGAGGCCATCGAATTCTTTAGACGTGGATTAATTAACGCCCCATACAAGACTTGTGGCTTGAGCGAGTTGCAGAAAGTGTATGGTTTAATGCAGGAGGGCAATATTGCAGGGCGATACGTGGTTGACACTTCGAAGTAGAAAGTTTAGGGAGCAGAATCTCCAATATTTATGAAAGAAGCATGATTCCCACGAAATCTCACCGTCAGGTGCGCACTTGCACAGGCCTTTTGTTCGTAAATATTGTTTGCTGCACTATTCTACGGGCCTAAGTACAGTATTTGTATAGTTCAGGGGGGGCCTCGGAACCCTGTAAAGCTGATGAAATTAGCCTCCAGCTCCTATTGGAACAACTGGTGACTAAATGTTGATCGCCGCCATCAAGCAACCCAAGCCAACCGGGAGACTAAACTCCGTGTAGGAGAAACCCTTTGGTTCTAAGGCCAATAGCCCACCAAATCTCATTGCGTGTGTCCACTAATCTGCTCTTTATTTCCTCCTGCCTAGCTGTTTCTGCGAAGGCCTGCTTCGCGCAGTCGAACTCGTACGAGTAAGTCATCACTCTAGCACAGGAGATAGATTGGGCTCGCTCCTATCACCAGCACCGTATGCCCGATAGTGATAGATGCGAGCGCATATGTAAGTTAACCACGGGAATGTAGGGGTGGGTGGATTACGGGGATAATAACCCTACTGTCCCACATAAGGGTTCTTTCATTAGGTTGATTGAGGAAAAGACCTACGCACTGCACATACAGTACCACGACAGAGATATACGTACGGGCCTGTGCTTTTTTACATACAAACGCACTGCAATTTAAGCACAGACCCGTACGTATATCTCTGTCGCCGTACTGTACCATCCATCCTAACTATCTCTCTCAATTCTGGGACAGGCTGCGGCCCGTTCCTCTGTCCTTTATCCCTCTTAGTTTCAAACTACTGCAGGCGCTGCCTAATTAGCCTATATGGTATAATTTGGGATTCAAAGTGAGGTGGGCTGCGGTTATCGAGTGGTTGGTTGAGCACGCGCACAGCCCTGATGTTTCGTCTCGTTTGAGACGTGCTTGCAGGGCGGCTGTTGGACTCATATGATTTTAGGTGAACCAACAATCACGAACCCCTCTGACAAAGTGTACAGCCACCTCTAGTTTCATCGACAGCAATGCTCATAAACCATTATAAGGCTATCACAATGCGTCGTTGCAGACGTTACTTGACATGTTCAATAACCTGCCTCTATTCTTGAAATTATTCTCAATCTTCACAGCAACTCATGGATGCATTGTAGTGTAATCATGACACGATTTACTGAGAGTTCCAGTCCCTCTAGCCCGACAAATAGTAGCTTAGCTTCCAGGCTAAGAGACCAAGGAGCACCGTCTCCAAGTCCACATCGAAATATTGAGGCCTCCATCGAAAATGCCGTATCCACTGGTAGAACCATTAGCGCAAAGATAACGGACGCATTGAGGGATGGCGACTTCGCGAACGATGAAGAGAATAATCTTCGACCTATTTTGAAGCTTGCCGAAGAGCTCTATAACTACCAATCTCCAGTTGAGTTCACAATAGGCCTAGTTGGCGATTCCGGTGTTGGTAAGTGTCTCGCTATTACATTGCCACCAATTCTAATCAATTTGTAGGGAAAAGTAGCCTAATTAATTCCCTACTTGATGTACGGCGTCTAGCAAAAGCAGTAAGATTATGATTTGATAATTTCTATGGAACCATTTAACGGTACTAGGGTGCGGATGGGACGGCTTGCACATCTACTATAACGGAATATCGGAAGAAACGCCTGAGCGATCCTAATACCTACAACGTAGAAATTGAATGTATGAATGACGGTGAGATTGAGGGTTTATTGCGGCAGTGCGTCGTGGACTACAGACAGCACCATCTTCCGGACCTGGATTTCCCCCTCACCAGCTCCGAAGCAGAGCTACTCAAGAAAAAGGCGGAAATTGCGTGGGACACACTCACGGCTGCATTTGGAAACACTCCTGGCTGTACCGAAGAGCGATTTCGAGACCAGGCCATCTCTACTGATTACATACAGCGAGAAGTTCATACATGGAAAAATGGGATTCGGTGGCCAGCGGGATTCAACGCCCCAGGAGTTCTAATCGACTCTGCAATTCCTGAAGACTGCGTAGCTCGGATTGACACCTTTTTAAGTGGGCGCATATGGCCATTTGTAAAGGTAGTTCGGTACGTGGCGACAACTCCTACTATATATAATCCCTACTAACATTTAGCCAAAAAGAATCTACCTTGATGCGGAAATATTGAACAGCGGCCTCGTACTAGTTGATTTGCCAGGCAAGTTTCCATGACATATGTTTACCATACCAACTAACTTTAATGCTGTAGGCTTCCATGACGTTAATTCTGCGCGCGTCAACATAGCAGAAACGAGGCTGTACCAGTGTGATAATATATTTGTAGTCACTGACATAAATCGTGCTTCTACAAACCGGGGTGTCCGTGGACTACTTGTTCGGCAACTTGGGGCAACGTTCAACAGCCTCAGACGATCCCAAGGGGTTGCTATTGTTTGCACCAAATCCGAGGTACGTGACAATTTACGAGCCCGCTCCTGGACTCGATTAACATGTATCTAGGTAGCTAGAGCACAGGAGCATGAGATCCTTCGGGATATTCCAAACACTGAAGAATTTAACCCACAAGTCGCAGCCGATCTGTGGAATGAGATAACAGATGCAGAAGACGATGATATACCATCTATGCACCTCAAAGCCAGGTATTTAACCCAAGACACCTAAATTACTTACATATCTGACATATTATAGACGCACGAACTTATTCATATCTGCACGCAACGAGCATGTACGTAGGGTACTTAGAAGCAGCTATGAGACCATCACACAAACTCGTAATATCGAGATATTCTGCGTATCAAATAATCTCTACAGTGAAGCTCAGGCTGAGGGTCGGGAGCTTGAGGCTCGGCTCATGCGGTCCCGCCGGCGAACAAGCGCCAACGAACGACACCAAGCTATACAAGCCAAGCTAGATGGATCAGGAATTATCGAACTGCGAGAGTTTTGCCAGGGTATCCCATCGAGGTCTCAAATCGCAGAGACAAGGCACTTTCTCAACACAAGGGTGCTCGACCTCTTACAGAAGATTGAGCTCTGGTGTAATGCACGGGATACTTCTGAAGATCGTCGACAAGCCCCAGTTGAGATACTTCTCACACTACAAACAAAGCTTAAAAACGTAAGTTGAAGTAATTTGTATCTTGAAAAATATGAGACTAAATAACAATAGGATTTCAATGCCTCTTTGGCAACAAGCGATGGGGAGCTACATGATGCCAAAGAAAATATGCTTGGACGGCCCTTTGGTTAGTTTCCCTGTTAAGCATATATTAGAGAAAGAAGCTGATTATAGTGTAGCCGAAGGCGTTAACAGCAATGTATGGGAGGCAGAGGCTCTTTCGTTTGCGGAATCTTTAGTAACAGTTCGTCCTTAAAGGCTCTATACAGAAAGTACATGGCTAATGACTACCTAGTGGAGCGTTCGTATGTAAATTAATATATACCATAAAAGAATATTGACTAATAGACATACAGCAACTCTGGATGCGTTCTGGAGACGAGATGGTGCTCATGAAACTCCTGCATCTCGAGGGTACATTGACTGGAATGAAAAATTTATACGGTTAATGGCAGAGCGCTTTGAACCAACTGAATCCTCGTTTCAAACCCGTACTAAAGAAATATTTGAAGGCTTGGAGGTACTAGTTCGCAGCAATCTATCAGAACTAGAGACTGGTCTACAGGGTATGTTATAGTAACAGAGATGTCGTTCGATAATTAACCAAGATATAGGGCTTGAAGGAGTGGAGTTCTTTATGCAGACTTTCCGCCGTCGTCGTCGGAATCTAGCTTACGAGATAGACCAAGTATTGACAGTATTCATCATCCAGTTACAGTATATTATATCCAGCTACTAACGTTGAAATTGGATCTTACTAACTCTGCTCCTCAGATTCATCTTTCACGATCTCCTTAAAACTCACGGAACATCATATGTACGGCGCTATATGCTTCCAATGTATCAGGCGGGAGTTCAACCAGGGAGTGGCAAAAGAGCTCGAATCGTCCAGACAATATGCACTACAATCAGGGGAAATTACGAAGGCCGTAAACTCTTCACTGTGATGAAAGATTTATTCCTCACAGCAATGGACAATCTTTTGGATGAGACAAGCAACATGCTTAAAGCTGCCACAGACGAATGCTGCGAGAATATCAGCGTTGATCTCAGACTGTTAGATGTGGTTGTTCCGGCGGTTGACCAAGGGGTCTTTATCCAAACTTTGTCAGGTTTATTAGAGCAATCAAAGATCGACAGAGATCAGGCTCAGGAAGAGTTTGATTCTGAGTTTCCGGGGCCAGCACAGTCTATTTAAACAAACGTTGGTGGTGGTATAAGATTGTTACATGATTTCGTTAGCTAGCTATAAATTTCATTTCATGGCCATCATTTCCGAGTACTAAATTGCTAGCAGTAATATAAGGGATTATTTGTAGTTGGAAGTGTCATAGGGGAACCATATCTGCTAATTCCAGCCGTGTATCTTCGTCGTATTCCGCCTGCAGCGCTATTTCCTCCGCCTCCTGCTTATCATCAAACATTTTGTCTACTTCGATGGGATTCATCGCCTGACCCTCGTCTGGATCGAAAAGGTGCACGTTCTCCATTGCGCAGGGCCAGGAGAATTCTACTGAAGTACCCCACCAACCATACCACCCGTCCTCACATATTACATAGATCTCCTCTACATTGATAAAATTCCAGATTTCCTTGGATTCAAAATGGAACCACCATTCGTCCTGGTGTTCGCGCTGGAATTTGAGCCGCTTAATCAATGGCGCAATTTTTCGAAAATAACCGAGATGGGTCTTCCTGCCAATAGCTATCATATCGATGTCCAGGTTCACCCAGACGTAGCGCTGCTTTGGACAAACCTCAGAGAAGGCTTGCTTGTATAGCCCTAGGTTACGGGCTTCACGGCAGGTATGTAGTGGTGCCGGCACAGGCGTTATCGAGTATAGAATACATTCTCTCCTTTCCGCCGTGAATTCGCGTCCAGTTACGTCAATTTCGACGGTGCGGGGCTCGACTGTAAGTTCCCATATTCGAGCACGAAGCTCGGGTGGGAGATTGTTGAATAACAAAAACATAGTTCTGAATACAATGCTATGCAAGCGCCAGCGTGTCGGTTGCGGACAACGGAGCCGCCTAGGGTTGCGAGACGTGATTTAAGAAAGACTCGGTCAGGTAATAATTCGTACGCATTGTTTTGATACGATAAAATCGAATCTTTTAATAATTCGCAGACATTGTTTTAATACGAAGGAATCGAATCCTTTTAGATACTAAAGCGTCGAGTCACACCGAGGGTGACAGCATCTGCTAAGCGCCGAGGCAGGCTCCAACATCCGCCAAGGCTTCCGAAAATGGATGTTCTCATCCTATCTCCTTCCTAATCTAGGCCGAACTCACTAGTTTCTAGCG
Organism: Pseudogymnoascus sp. VKM F-4516 (FW-969); assembly: GCA_000750815.1. Taxonomy (NCBI): domain Eukaryota; kingdom Fungi; phylum Ascomycota; class Leotiomycetes; order Thelebolales; family Thelebolaceae; genus Pseudogymnoascus; species Pseudogymnoascus sp. VKM F-4516 (FW-969). The sequence goes on along the minus strand of JPJZ01001178.1, from coordinate 404 downwards.
ATGACTCTTTATATAGAGTTAACAATTGAGGCTCTCGGACAGCGCGGTAGGAATAGGGATGGGAGACTTATTTTTACGGTATACTCCTGCTGTACTGTATGCATCATTCGTGGAAGAAGTGCACAGAAGGTGTAGACTAAGAATTATCAATTGACATGGCAATAAAGGTGGTCGGTCTAGCTAGCTAGCAATCTTGGGTATCGTCGAAATAGAACTCTGTTCCCCTTCCGTGTGTTGTTTCAATATGTACTGTTACATCTCCATCTCCATCTCTCATCAAATCACCACCCCCTCTTTCTCCCAAGCACGGTACCACGCCGGCTCAGTCCATAACTCAATCACTCCCCCCCCGCCTTCTCACCCCCCCTAATCTCCCCCGTCAACTCCCCCCTAACCCTCCCAAC
>JPJZ01001177.1:0-30323 GCA_000750815.1 Pseudogymnoascus sp. VKM F-4516 (FW-969) | reverse complement strand
GGGCGGGGGCGGGGGTGGGTTTGGTGGATGATTTGGGGTTGGATTTCGCGGCGAAGGCGTCGATTTCGGTTTGACGCGCGGATTTCCAGTCGTTGACGGACATCTTCTTGTACCGGACGATGGTGTTTTTGACGACGCTGGAATGTATTGCGGGCTTGTCTTTGGCGGCTTGCTCTTCGATGTCGAGAGCCATGGTGATGAGTTGCTGGGTCGTGAGAATCAGGGATTTTTCAGAGGGTGATTCCTTAGCAAGAGCCGTATTAAGCCGTACGAGCTGGTCATGGAGCAGTTTGACGAGTTTGGTCCGGAGATCATGGGTTGCCGGGGAGTGTTTCAGTAGGCGCGGGTTGAGGGTCTCAGCTTTGGCTGGTTTTGAAGCCACTGCAGCAGCTTTTGGGGCTGGTTTTGCTGTAGCTGCCGCCTTTGGTTCTGTCTTGGACGTTCCTTCTGGTTTCTTCGCTGGAGCAAGACTGCTGGTGCGGCGAGGAGGTGGTGGAGATATCGGGCGTTTTTCTGAGGAAGTAGAAGTCGATATCTTCGGAGCCGGCTTAGATTCTGCATTTTCAGAAGAGCTCTCGGTTTCCCGGATATCTCCATGGCCTATCTTCCTTCGTTTCCGCTGTCCATCTTCAGCAGCCACCTGGACGGCCTGCTTCTCTGATGGTACCTCTGGGGATGCCGCAGCCGACGCAGATGACTCTGACTTCATTGCTAGTGGTTTTTGATGTGCGAAGAGGCATTTTGGCAGCGTGCAGCGATCGCTGTAGGGACAATCTATCTTCGAAAAGAGGCCCTTTGAGGTGAACATGGTCGCCGATGGAAAGGGCGAGACTTGAAGTGTAAGACGCAGAACAAAGCTGAGGCCCACTCTTTATGTATATGCCTTAAAAGGGTACGGTCTGGCAGGAGAGCTGAGGCTATGATAACTGTTGTGCTGGGTCAGAAATCTGCGCAATTCATCGCCTCGGCACGTGACTTGGGCGAATTGAAGGATAGAGAACAGATAAACACAAGCGTGAAAGGCAGTAAGCCCGTGAACTGAAGAAAGTAGGGCTTCACTTTATGCCTTCTTCTTCACCTTGGCAGACTTACTGGGTGTTTGTACACAAGGGCTCCCGAGGATGATTATGGCTCCCTGTTGGAACCTCAGAGGCAGAGAGGATGTAATCGACTGATGTTACAATGAGCTACGCCACTCAAGACTCGTTTTCATTCTGTGATCTCTACAATTGAGCCTTGAGACTGATGGATCTGGTTGAAGCTCATCTCCGTCTGGATCTGAGGGAGGGTCTGGAGCAATTGCAGATGTTCGTGGCAAGGCAACGTCGCCAGCCATATCGCGTTTAGCGAGTGTCGTTGATTTACAGTACAGTACAGCACAGTACACACCAAGGTACTCGAATGCTCCTTCCCTCGTATACATTTGATCTCACCGACCAGTCTAACTACAATAGTGCTATTCTAACATCTATTGACTCTTATATACTATTTACTTATATATAGACGCCAAATTGTTATATCAGAACCCAACCAACCCTATTTGATCTTAAACCCGCGCGTCGGCCGGAGTTAAGATGGTTGCATCAGTAGCGTTGTCAATTTCCCAGGGGTCGGAGGTCCCGACATCGTCGTAGCTCCCGACGTCGTCGTCATTGACTGCGTGTGCCTGATCTGGCTCTTGCAAAATTGGTTTACCATTGCCATATTATAATTGTTAAATACCCTGCCTATGCACACATTTGCGTCTGAGATTTCTTGCAGATTGTGCTCTGGATACCTCACGTGAATTATTATTCGTTGACCAATTTAATATATTTTTGTTAATAAATCAAAGATATATTTAATAGACCGGACCAAGAGATTCTACTACCGGCCTCGACTGCCAACCCAACAATGGCAGACCATCTCTGTGTCCTTGTTCACGGGTAAGCCTTCGTTATAAGCTGTATGAATTTGGCTCTGACACATGCCAGCCTCTGGGGAAACCCCAATCATCTCAGAAATGTCGCCAAGGTGCTCCGTGAGAAATACAGCGAGGACAAGCTCCATATACTGGTTTCAAAGCGGAACAGCGGGAGCTTCACCTATGATGGGATTGAGCTCGGCGGACAGCGCGTGTGCCAGGAGATCGAAGAAGAGCTGAAGAGGCTATCTGAAAGTGGCCAGACAGTCAGGAAGTTAAGCTTTGTCGGGTATTCGCTAGGTGGCCTCGTGGCACGGTATACGGTTGGCCTATTGGAATCCCGGGGCTTCTTTGACAACATTGAAGCAATTGTAATTATGAACTCCCCCGAATTTGAGACGTCGAACTTGCTAACTAAGCTGTCAGAACTTCACCACCATATCAACACCCCACCTTGGGGTAAGATCTCCAAACCGGGCTGTGATAAGTCATATCTTTAATGTGCTCGGGCCACAAATGCTGTCCATGTCCGGGAAGCAGCTATTCATGGTCGACAATTTCCGTGAGACTGGTCGCCCTATCCTGGAAGTTATGTCGGATCCAAATTCCATTTTCATCAATGGCCTGCGGAGGTTCAAGAGACACTCGCTATATGCGAATATTATCAATGATAGAACCGCACCATTTTTCACCACTGGAATATCTAAAATCGATCCCTTCGTGGATCTCAAGGCCGTCGACATAGGGTACATTGATGGATACGAAGACGTTATTCTGGATCCAACGCATCCGTTTTCGCCCAAGCAAAAGAAAATCCTGACGTTATTTTCAAAACTTAAGCTTGATGCTTCATACTTCTTCGGCAACCTCCATATTTTCGTCCTTATAGCACTGTTGATCCCAATCGGCACGCTTGCCTTCCTCATCAATGCTGGCATCCAGACTATACGGAGTAGTAGCAGGATACGGCTGCATGAATCTGGTCTGGCTGGGATTGACCCCAGCAGCTACCGAACGCCATTCCTTATGGATATCCGCGAGGCAGTCGAAGACGCCTACGGGAATCTCAACAATGCTCAAAGCCAAGAGTATCTCTCCACGCCCCCAAGTGCTGCTGAATCAGAGGATGAATCCAACTCCAATGGCCGGTCGAAATTATCGAATGATGCCGCTGAGAAGCCACCCCGTTCGGCGACACATACTTCAGCAGGCGGCATTTCGAATAGCGACGCATCGCCCAAAGGGGTACCGACTCTGGCACTTACCCCGGAACAGTTTACCATGATCCGGAACCTCGACAGTGTGGGCTGGCGGAAATATTTTGTGCACATTCACAAACAGCGCCATAGCCATGCAGCTATTATTGTGCGGAAGGACAGGGAGGACTTCAGCGAGGGCTATGTTGTCCTGCGCCATTGGTTAGACGAATTTCTTATGGAGTAGATATTGTAAGAGTTAATATTTTTTGGTTTTATGCGGCGACGAATCATGGCGAGTTATGGCGATTCAGCAACTTGATTTAGCATTTTCTTTTGAATATTGCAACCCCGGATTGTTTTTATCTTGATAGCCGGCGTTATAGATAAAGGATTGGCACATTATTTGGACGGACTGTGTTTATCTGGCTGGATTGGCAGGTGTATTAATAGACGTTATGGAGTAGATAGCAAATGTTGAGACCATATTACTACTACTCTCAGGGGCGATTAATACAAGGGGTAACGGATAATAATGCAGGCAGAACTGATGCCAGCACTTCCCCTACCTGAACAAACAACCCCGGAACTGTTGAGTCCAGGATACCTATTTGACATCCACATTCAACTGCGAGCAAGGCGCTTGGCCAAATGAGTGTATACTTTATGGACAGGGCAACCTCTGAGCATGAGATCTGGATATCCCACCCCTATTTACACCTACACAGAGTTCAGGGCCCTGACCTTCTCCTTGGCATCACTGCCAAAGTCCACAGCCCCTGAGCCTCCGGTTAGCATAGCGGTCTTGCCCGTGGTATCTGTGACCATCATCTGGGCCATCATGTTCCTGCCAACGACATCGTCGTAAATCCTTTTGGCAGCGGCAGCACCAGTCCCTGCATGACAGGTCAGCTAACCCACTGGCGTAGTTTATGTAGAAAATTGAAAGTAAATATAAACTTCTGACATCTTCACAGGGATCACAATAAAGTCACTAACCTGGAGCAGGACGAAACTGGTTTGGGTGCGTCAGAGGGCGGCCAGCCTCGATATTGTCAAACTCAGACAGCATGTACTTTGAGCGGTTCAGAAAGTCCCACACGTGGTACAGCGTCTGGTTTGGGGTTGGCGGAGTCCATAGCTCATGGTTCTCGATGGCTCTATCGAACGGTTCCAAGATTAGCACTCTAAATTATATGTGGATACCCGATCGAAACTCTGGGGAGGCTGAGTAAAAGTAAAGTGTCTCACTGGATCAATTCGCCGAGCTTCTGCTCCATCGCAGCTCGCTTTTCTGGAGTTGGGGCAGCAGGCATGATTGTGGAGGCGTGGGTTATGGGATTCAAAGTTTGTACTGTAATGCAGTGGTTTGGAAAGGCTTGAGTTCTTGATAGGGGGTTTTTCAGGCAGGTTACAGGTCAGTGGAACTGATGGAGTGAATTATGGTTCACACCGCGTCAGCTATCGATGAAGTGGATACATAGCGGACACCTGCCCCTGAATAGCCTATGCAGGCTGTATTATGTAAGTCAACGAGACACATCCTCAACATTTACAGCTAAAAGAGACGGGGATCTGCTAGTAGTGATGGGCGTGCAGCTGAATTGAGATCTTCAAGGATATGGATAGGAGAGCGTGAAGGCGGCCCAACATGTTGTGGCGTATGGCGGTCGACCCTGGAACTTGGCAGCCACAGAATACCACGGAATGCAATAGCAAGCTGCAATAAAGGAGTGCAGCAATTGCACCAATCTACAGTTTATACCGTTTAAACGGTATGTATATGCTGTCAGTTATATAAACTGCTCAAGATGATATATGCTATGCTGACTCCAATAGCACGGAGTCAACATTCGCTATCTATACCACGTGATATCAATCGTATGCGCAGTACTATGGTAGAAAACTGGCAGATAAGAGGAACCAGAGCATGCACATGTCATTGATACTATCCATGAAATTGTTTGGTTGGCACGGTTGGCTTGATGTGAAACCCTAGCTCTCTTCTGGCTCTTTGGGTCCTTATTTTGGGCCATGAATCTAAGACCACCCCTTGGCAATACGCTAAACTTCTTTTAGCTCGAAGCCCTGACCGCTAAGGTACCCTCAACTGTATATTCCCCTCCTATCCCTCCCATTCGCTGTCTCCGTCAAGCTGTCCACGATCCCATATATTTCCGGTCACCGTTTCCTTTCCTCTGTGGACAATTTTTGGGATTCACAAGGCATCATGGCGTCCAAACCCCAAGTCTCCGAGGCCGACTTCGAGTTTATAGAAACTCCAAAGGTTTCCGCGCCTACATTTGAGAAGTTCGAGGAGTGTGGTGTCAAAACCACAGCTGTAAGTCTACCACACAGGAAGCTCTACACGAGCTTGATTTGCGAAGCGTACTTATTGGACCATACTAATTTGGAAAATAACAGTATCCTGCGATCAAGAATGCCCCCCTACCAGCCGACGGGCCTGGTTCCGATAGCTTCTCCAACATCGCCCTGTTCTCACTGCTGTTCATTGTGCCGGCATACTCGGCCTGGAAAATCGGTGGCGGTCTGAAGACGACGATCTTTTTCGGCCTCTTCACTTCCATCCCTCTCCTGATTTCCTTCTGGTACCTCAACTCGACCCTCGGCCCCCGCAAAAATGAGAAAGTGAGACTGCCGGGTCACCCAATCGAGCACTACCTCACCTTCAAGAATGACGCCGATAAGCTCAAGTACCGTGGGAGGACCAAGATCCCAATGGAGACTTTCCACAACATGTACTTTGAGGGCGATGTCGAGTTCAATGGCGACTGCCTCGAGGTCCTCGAATACCGTGCCGACTGGGCAAGCTTCACCTTCACCATCAGCCTGTTCAAGTTCATTTTCTTCCAGTTCGCACCGGAAGTCATTATGCACACTCGCTCCCAGGGTACGTTTATGCCGGTTTACTTCTGTAATACTATAGACTAATATTTTGCAGATGAGGAGCAAGTTAGAGACCACTATGACCGAGGCGATGACTTCTACGGATGGTTCCTCGGCCCACGTATGATCTACACCTCTGGCATTATTTCCGACATCACCAAGGAGGAGACTCTTGAGGAGCTTCAAGACAACAAGCTTGCCATCGTTTGCGAGAAGATTGACCTCCAGAAGGGCGAGAGAATGCTTGATATTGGATGCGGTTGGGGAACTCTCTCCAAGTTTGCCAGTGTCAACTTCGGCGCCCAAGTCACCGGTATCACCCTTGGCCGTAACCAGACTGCATGGGGAAACAACGGTCTCCGCGCAGCTGGTATCACGGAAGAGCAAAGCAGAATCCTCTGCATGGATTACCGCGATATCCCAGTTCCGGAGGGCAAGTACAACAAGATCACCTGTCTCGAGATGGCTGAGCACGTCGGTGTTCGCCACTTCAAGTCTTTCTTGAGACAAGTTAATGACATGCTTGATGACGATGGAGTTTTCTTCCTGCAAATTGCTGGTCTTCGCAAGTCGTGGCAGTACGAGGATCTTATGTGGGGTCTTTTCATGAACAGATACGTCTTCCCAGGCGCTGATGCTTCCACCCCGCTTGGATTCTTCGTCGACAACTTGGAGGGTGCTGGTTTCGAAATTAAGTCTGTTGACACTGTCGGTGTCCACTACTCCGCGACACTGTGGAGGTGGTACAGAAACTGGCTCGGAAACAAGGCCAAGGTTGAGGCCAAGTACGGCAGCAGATGGTTCAAGGTAAGTCAACGCTGTACTGTGCACAGAATAACAGCTAATGGAATTTTTAGATCTGGGAGTTCTTCCTCGCCTACTCCACTATCATCTCCCGTGAGGGTGGTGCCACTTGCTACCAACTCACCCTGGTTAAGAACATCAACTCCACTCACCGTGTGGAGGGCATCAACACCCAGTTTGCTCTTACTGCCGCGCTTGCCAAGGGCCGCGCAGACATTAAGGCCAACCTTGCCAATGGTGTCAAGGCCTAAATATGAAATGCCATCTAAATATTTATATTGGCATGTATGATACGTATGATACGACGACTACAAATGGCCCAAAAATAGGGGCGCAGTATATGGACTATACTGTTTATGCCATCTAGGTGTAGCTAAAAGCTGTGCAGCGATTTAGTATGAAAAGAACTGTGGATTATGATGGCAATCAAATAGAAGGAGGAGGCATGGGACAAAAGCGATGATCAGTTTAGCTACGTAAATGCGAGTCAACGCCATAGATTGGTTGAGATAGGAAATTATGAATGGTTGAAAAATGATTCAAAATGAAGACTACTTGTGATTGTATTATGAACTTTCAATGTATTATTACCCCATACGTTCGGAGCAACCACCATGTCCTGATACGATTGATGCCTAAGGTGCATGGACTTAGGCTGGTGGCGGGGCAGTGGCTGGTTGGCTAATTTGCGGCGGCGGAACTTGCCTCCGTTCTGGGACCCAACTGGGTAACTACTGTCGTCAGCGACGTAGGCCGCGCATCAAATCTTGTAGTTGGGAATCACTCTCAACCTTTTGTATCAGCTTTCGTTTTGTATCCCATTTTAGCATTTTTTCCTTCATAAAGCAATGTTTTCCGGCTCCAACTCGTACCTGGGCGGAAATGCCGGCCGCCCTACTGGTCCTCCACAACAGCAACAGCAGTTCAACTCCTATAACCAGAATCAACAACCAAATAGCTTTCCTCAGCAACAGAATGCCCAAACGGGGGGTTTTCAGATGAACCCCCAGCCTACTGGCTTCCAACCTCAACCTACCGGTTTCCAGCAGCCCGCGCCGTTGCAATCGCAATACACTGGCTTCCCAGGAAGCCAGCCTCAATATGGCCAGAATCAGCAACAGCAAGACTTTGGAGCTCCGCCGATGCCAATGCAGCAACCTCAGCAGCAGCAGCAACAGCCACAAGCACCAGTCCAGCCCCAGCCGACGGGGTTCAGCCAGATGGCGGCTTCCTTCCAGACGGGAGATTCAAAACCAAAGGGCAGAAGACAACCACCAGCCAAGTCGACAAAGATACCAAGCATAAGGCTGTCATTCATTACCGCGAAAGACCAGGCGCAATTTGAAACTCTCTTTAAGTCTGCTGCGGGGGACGACCAGGCCCTATCGGGAGATAAGTCGAGGGATATATTATTACGATCGAACTTGGACGGAGACTCCCTGTCGCAAATATGGTATGACCAGATCTTGCTGTCAGATTGGCACCGGCTAACATCAATAGGACTCTTGCCGACACGACGAGATCTGGACATTTATTGTTCCCCGAATTCGCATTGGCCATGTATCTATGTAATATAAAGCTCACCGGCAAGCAGCTACCACAATCGCTCCCAGAGCATATTAGAAACGAAGTTTCAAGCATGGTTGATATTATTAACTTCGGCGTCGCGGACGATGCGCCTCAGCCAAGAACAAACGTCCCCGACTTTAATACTCGATCTTCAACTGCGTCGCCCCCTACGATTCAGCAGCCGCAACCGATGGCATCGAACTCCCAGCTACTTACAGCACAAATGACTGGGTTCCAGCAGCCACAACAAACTGGGTTCCAAGGAGGGTTCCAGCCGCAGCCGACTGGATTTGGTCAGCAGCAGAACAACTTCCAGAATGCGACCAACCCGCAGGCAACTGGATACACTGGACCACGTCCACCAATGCCGCCTATGCCCACAGGGTATGGACAGAGCGGTGGCCTAATGCCCCCCGGTGGTGGGATGATAGCGCCCCTCAACGCTCAACCTACGGGAGTCCCTGGCCAGTGGGGTTTGGTAAATGCACCAGCAACAGGACTTCCGAACATCGATGCCCTGCAAGCTCGGATGATGCCCCAGCAGGGCCGCGAGCAGGGCAACTTCACCACAGCAGGGCTGTCCGGAAATGCTGTTATTCCATGGGCTGTGACCAAGGATGAGAAGACGAGATACGACTCTCTCTTCAAGGCCTGGGACGGCTTGGGCAAGGGTTTCATTGGCGGTGACGTAGCCCTTGAAGTCTTTGGACAAAGTGGCCTCCCTCAGCCTGATCTTGAGAGAGTGTGGACGCTTGCAGACAACGGAAACAAGGGTCGGTTGAACATGGATGAATTTGCAGTTGCTATGCATTTGATCTACAGAAAGCTCAATGGCTACCCACTTCCAGCTCAGCTACCAGCTGAACTTGTGCCTCCTTCCACCAGAAACTTCAATGATTCCATTGGTACTGTGAAGTCTCTGCTTCAACAAGAATCTGCGTTTAGAAAGGATTCTGGCGCCAACCTACTTCCCCAGAAGACTGGCGTCAGCTACTTGAAGAACCACTCGTTCCGTGGCGATTCGAACCAACTCAGGAATAACCGCAAAGATGCTACCGTTTTCAAGAACAACGATGACGATGTTGGATATAAATCAAGCGCTCGCCGTAGAATGGGAACTGGTTCGCCACGCCCGGAATCTCCATCCTCGACAACAAGCGAAGACCTTACCTTGGAGCAGCTGAAGAAGAAAATCCGAGAGAAGCAGGTGGTTCTTGACGCCCTCGACTTCAAGGATGAGAACGCTGCCGAAGAGGATGATGTTCTTGATAGACGCGATCGTCGCGAAGCGGATGAGCTTTACAGGCGCATCCGCCGTGTTCAAGAGGACATTGATAGCCACCCAGACGCAGCACTGCGAAATGTGGACTCTGGGGCTGAACGCCGTGCCCTGAAGCGCCAATTGCAGACATTAACAGATAGTCTTCCTGATATCGCAAGCCAAGTCCGCCGCACCGAGCGCGCCATCGCCGAAGCGAAACTGGAGCTCTTCCGCCTTAAGGATGCCAAAGCTCACCCAAGCAGCGCATCAAACATCGTTGGAACTGGACCAGGCGGTTCCGTGACCGAGTCGGACAGGCTCAAGGCACGAGCTAAGGCCATGATGCAACAACGATCTGCAGCTCTTACCGGAAAGAAGGTCGAGACTTTTGATGAAGACCTTGCAGCCCCCAAACGCCTCGAAGAGGAGAACATCAGAATCAAGACGGAACGTGAGAACAACGAGAGAATGGTTAAAGACGTCGAGGATAGCGTTCGTGAGTTTGCTCAAGGTCTTGAGGATGGCTTGAAAGAGGGCTCTCAGAGCTCGTCGAGCGAGCATGAGAAGCGCAGATGGGAGGATGGCCTTGGTGTTGAGGACGAAGTCAAGGATTTCATCTTTGATTTGCAAAGATCGACCAGAAGCGCCAGAGTCCGCAATGAAGATCGTTCCACTAGCAGAACCTCAGCGGATGATAGGCGCGACCGCGATACGTCTGCATCCCGTTTCCGAAGCAGTGCATCTCCAGCACCAACTAGTTCCCGCCAGAGCACTTCTCCCGCACCAGCTGCTGGTGGTGGCTCGTACGCCTCTTATAAGACCCCAGAAGAGAGAGCTGCCTTCATCAAGCAGCAGGCTGAGCAGCGCATGGCTGAACGTCTGGCTGCTCTGGGAATTAAGGCCCCTTCCAAGTCTGGTGAGAGTGCTCAGCAGAAGGCGGAACGCGAGAAGAACGAACGTGCTGCCAAACTTCGCCAAGCAGAGGAGGAAGATGCGAAGCGCGAGAATGAGAGACAGGCGAGAATTGCCCAGGAGGAGGGTCGACCTGCACCAGCAGCTGCTGCTGCCTCTCCAGAGGTTGCCAAGAAGCCACCGCCACCTCCAACGAGAAAGGCTGCCAAGAGTGATGTGCCTGAGCACACTCCAAGAAAGGTTGAGGAGGAGAGAGTCCATCAGGAGCAAGAGGCTCAGCACATCGCAACTAGAGAAATGGAGTAAGTCTCATTGACAATGACTGTAGAAACATGCTAATGGTCTAGGGATGACGCACAACGCCAGGAGCGCGAGATTGCCCAGGAGCGTGAGGCCTCTGCAGCCCGCTTGAAGGCCCTTGAAGAGCAAGTTAAGGCTGGGAAAATCAAGAAGGAAGAGGAGAGACGCAGAAGGAAGGCGGCGCAAGCTGAGACAAAGGAGAGAGAAGCAAAGCTGGCCGCCCAGCGTGCTGAGATTGAAGCTGCCCGCCAACGTGAGATTGAGCTTCAGCGTCAGCTTGAGGCGATTGATGACGAGAGTTCGTCGGATGAGGAGGGTCCCCAGGATATAACTCCTCAGGCATCGACTCCTCCGAGAAGCATTGAGAAGGAGGCCTCCCCGCCACCACTTCCTACTATTACGGCTACATCCCCTCCAGCGGCTACGAGCAGCACTTCCAACCTCAGCTCCCCACAAGCAACTACTGAGACTCGCAACCCCTTCTTTAAGAACATGGGCCAGCCGACAGTTCCAGGAGCAGGCGCCCCTGTTACGTCGCCTCCTGTGGCATCGCCCCCTGTCGTATCACCCCCTGCTGCACAGGACACAAACCCGTTCCACCGCCTTCCTGCCGCCAAAGCGCCTGAGCCAGTCCAAACCACCCCAACTGGTTCAAGACCTTCCCGCGTCCGCCCAGAAGAAGATGAGTGGTCCGTGGTCGGTTCCGACCGCGAGGACTCATCTGACGAGGAGGAAGGACCTGGTGCCGGAAATGCCCGCCAGCTGGCCTCGATGCTGTTCGGCACCATGGCACCACCCCGCCCCCTTTCTGCTGCCGATGACACCCGCGCTTTCTCCCCAGTTAGCCCAGGCGTGACTTCGCCAACTGCAGACTCTCCTGCTCCCAGCTCCGCTCCACCTGCACCTCCGCCACCACCGCCTCCAATGCCTGGCATGGGCGCGCCTAGTGCTCCTCCACCACCCCCAATGCCCGGCATGGGCGCACCTGGTGCACCACCGCCGCCACCACCACCTCCTCCAGGTGGACCACCTGCGCCTCCAGCGCCTCCGGCCCCGGCCTTGGGCGGAGCACCAGCGGGAGGTAGACCTAGTGCCTTGCTTGGCGAGATCCAAGGCGGTCGCCAGCTGAGGAAGACGCAGACAAAGGATAAGAGTCAGGCTGCGGTAGCGGGCAGAGTTTTGGATTAGTTTGTAGAGAAATACTGTGTTGGAATTTGGACGCGGCTCAGCGTCGAGTAGAGTGTATGGTACATAGCACCCCCCTGGGTTTATTCTAGCAATCCTTTACCTTTATAATCACGCAAAAATTTCTCATGGGTAGCATTTTGTGAACGGTTATCGTGCGTTTTGTCATAGCTATAGATCCACCGGCACCCGTACTCTATCTCCACCTGATAAAAAGCTCTTCCAAGGCCCCCACCAAAACGTAAAATGCAAAAATGCAAAAAGATATTTGAACAGAGTGGGACTCGAACCCACGCCACTTTCGTGACCAGGAAACTATATGATATATATCACATGTATTAAGGTATAACCTTAACCTGGCGCCATAACCATCTCGGCCATCTGTCCGGGTTGTTGTGTCTGTTGCCGCGCAATATTCAAATATGACTATGACGGTGATGCAAAATTTCAAATCAAAATCCTAGAATGTGATATAAATTCTGCCTTGAGATTTATTTGGCTTCGATAATACAATATAAATATAATATAACAAGCGGCATATCGCCATAAATCCATGAGCTAGCTGGAGCTTATTTATACAGCCTATGGTTGAGGCGCGGCACTGACTCGAGCAATATTACAGTCTGCCGTTCATATCATACAACCCTCCTGATTCTGGTATACACATCGCAATGCCCTATCCATCGTCCGCAATCCTTCTAGAAGCAGGTATTTCCCACTGGCAAAGGCGGCTGCCTCACAGCAAGCTCCATCATGTCGTCCGTGGCCCTTGGTAGGCCGGCATTTTGCCACAGTGGTTTGCGCCCCATTATATCCAATGCGCCCCAGCCGCTTGATTCTTTCCATAACACTGCCTGCACAGTATCGAGTCGAATCGGCAATCACGGTTGCTTGGGCTTCGCTAGGGCGGCCTGCAGTTGATTCTCGAGTTGGAGGATTTCATCTGAATTTGTGTGAGTTCGTCACTCTGTACCGCTCTTGGCTTGGTCCATACTTTGTCGCTCCGACTTGATCTCGTCTTTCTCTAGCTTTACCCAGAGGTAGTACGACAATTGGTATGTGAATGTTGCCAGAAGCAGGGCCTTTGCGATGGGGCGGGTGAACGTCTTGTAGAAGTTGGTCTGTTGGTACCGGGGGCAATTAGCATTCGCCAACAACAAGCAGACTGGGAATAGCTGCACATACGTGACCTGATACGGGCTTGGGTGCCTCGCCCGCGGGTGGTTGTGATGCAAATGCGCGACGGAAAGAGGCAGCAGAGCGGGTATTTGTTTGTCGCAGAGCACGAAGCGACATGCTCAAAGGTGACGCCATCTCGATTGAAAGAGGGTGTATAAGTGAAATGCCGACTTTGCAGAATATTATTTAAAGTATTGTTGGGCGTAGGTTATTTATGTTCGATGTTGTTTGACCAGGGTGCTGCGATGGAGGTGGTTCCCCGGAAAGTCAAAATCAGGAACAGTGTCCCACCTCGGCTTCTCCCGCTAGAGTTACTATAGCTTAGTGGAAGCTACTTTGGTCATGTACAGGTCGTGCGACCTGGGGGACACCGTTTCTAAATCCAGCCATTCTAAACTCCAACGACGATCCATCTGCAACGATTATTCCAATTGACGCCCAGCAAACTTACAATCTCCTACTCGCATAGAATACAATATTATCGACTTTCGGCAACTTATCTATATAGCTCCAAGCAACACACAGCCAAAATGGTATGAATGGCCCGCCAGTTGAGTAAAGATAGTGCTGATCTCCTGCAGGCGCAAACACCGCAACAACGGAAGAGCAACCAGAAGTTCGCCAAAGATAACACGGCCAAAATGGGGAAGCCTGAGGGCGCATTAAAGAAGAAACAGCAAAACTTTAAGTCGCCAGTGTCTCCCATCTGGCTTGGTATGTCAAACCGCTATAACCGCCTGCCCTCTCTCCACTGCTAACCAGTCTTCTTTACAGTCCTTTTAGCATTCGTGGTGTTCGGCGGTCTTATATTCGAGTTGATTTCGAGGATATTCTTCAGATAATTGAGGCGGATCAAGAAGGTGGTGAAATTCGAATACGAGAGGAAGCGCAACGTGGCTATATCCAACAAAATGCGCACCTCGAACCTCAAGCTACAGTGTACCAAACATTATATCATAAGTTCAATTTAACATAAGAATTGAGGAGTAATACCGTCCAATTTCCATAAAGATGCACACAATATGCTACACGCCATAAACAAGCTCTTTCCTAAGCACCGAGTCCCATTCTCTTGCTCTGCCCACCATGCTTCATCCGGATACCAGCCTCAAACTGCCGCTCAAGCTCGCTCTGTACTTTCTGGATATCATTGTTAGCTCCCCCGCTGGACCGTGCTGGTTTTGTGCTTGCATCAGCGCCGGCATTTTTCCCAGCTCCAAGTAACCTGAGAAACTTAGATTTTCGCGCGGCGTCACCAGACAACGCATCTGGGTTCCACTGCTCGGCGCTCGCCGCCGACTGCCCGCCTGATGTTGGCTTTGCGGATTTCTTGGTGTCTAGTAATGCCGCATCCTTCTTTTTTGACTTGTGGCCCTTGTCTTCTGCTTTCTTCGACGATGTTGCTGTAGCTTCTTGTGCAGCCTTGGCATTGGCCTCCTCCTCCTTGCGTAGCTTCCTCAGCCTCTTCCTCTCTTTCCGCGCCGCATCCTCGTCTTCTGCAGTCTGTTCGTTGTCCTCCCCCGCATTGCTTGATTTCGCTGCGTCATCGGCGGCATCTGCAACCTTCTTGTCCTTCTTTTCCTTCTTAGACTTCTTCGACTTCTTAGATTCCTTCTCCTTATCCTCATCCTCCTGTTCGGCCCCAGAATGCTTTCGTTTTTTGGACTTGCTCGGTGCTTCCATCTCGACCGTAGCCTCAGCCTTGCGCGCTTCAGCCTTGGCAAGTTTTCTCGCAGCCTTCGCAGCAGCCTTTACACTTTCAGCATCTTCGACCTGCTCCGTTGAAGCCTCAGTCTCCTTTTGCTTCTTAAGAGCTTTTACGGAATCCCAGTAAGCATATTGGCAGAAACGTAGTGTGAATCAATTCAGTACCTTTTTTCTCTCGTTTCGCCGCCTTGTCTATTTTTCTTTGCGCCTTGGTGTCGGGATTGGCTGGCAGCTCGGGGGTATCGGGTTTCGAACGAGCCATTTTGAATCGCAGCAATTGCTGCTGGTCTCTGAGCTGAAGTTTCGAGTGACGTCTTTGGTTTTCGAGAGAGCGATTGAGGTTCAGGTTCTCAAGGAATCGCGGAGCTTGCCAAATTTCGGGTCGAAGAATAAGGTTATCGATAAGCCTATCTCGGCTTGACCTGTCACATTGAGTCACGTGCATCATTATTATGTCTCACAAAATTCATAGTAATTGAGATGCATGTGAAATCCCAAAGTTGATATATAATAAGTCTTTATAGTATGGGTGGCCAGGCGACCATAGGGTCGACCGACAAAAAATAACCAGGTCATGGCTATATTTGGACTCGGAAATCCATCAACCTCCACATTATGGCTCATTAGCTTTCTCACCATCAGCCTCTATACCACTGGCCTCAGGCTCCTTGGCCTTGGCTTTCTTCTTCTTTTTCGGCTTCACTGTAGTGACTTCTGCAGACCCATCCACTTGCTCTGCTTTCTTTCTCGAGCGAACTTTCTTCCCAGTAGCTTCATCACCAACAGCCTTAACCTTCTTCTTAGTCTTCTTCTTAACCACTGTGCCTTCTGGAGGAACACCCTGGGCAGCCTGGATACGCTCATTTGCACGTTGCATTTCCAACCTCAACTTCTCAACTTCCTGCATTGCCTTGGCCATTTCCTCTTCCTCTTTCTGATTGTGATGATGCTCGTAGTCTGCTGATACTCCGCTGCCGTTATCGTCGCCTTCAAGCACGAACTCCCCTATGTTACTTGAGTCAACAAGAAGCGGCGACTTCTTTGGCTTTGTTCGAATCCGTGGTTGACCATCTAAACTGGCTTCAGAGTCATCATTCTTGGGCGTTGAGCTGCCACTAGCAAATAGAGTCTCATCCGCTGCAACCTGGATACGCTGGCGAGGTTTGATAGGCGCACGCATTTTAGTCTTCTTCTCTGGAGCAACAGATGGCATCTTTCCTAGGTCGAGTTGCATGATTGGTATTGAGTCGATGTCGAGATCGTTCCCGTTATCATTTCGGATGATCATGTCGAAGGGAGTAGATGTAGAAGATTCCGAACTGATACCAGCAATGTAAAATGGGTCATCTTTATTTCTTTCCAGTCTCTCGGCTTTCCTGCGAGCAACAATGTCAGGGTCCAAGTACGAGTCTTCGGTATCGCGCTGATATGACTGAGGTTTCTCCTCATGGCTTTCTGCGAGGCGGTTAATCGCGGGATCCGCCGATGATAAACTCAGAGTCGATGGTCTTTGATGGTAGTACTCCTGGAACTCGTCTTCATCGGTTCTCTCAAACGCCCCTGAATCAGCTCCTCTGAGGAGATCATTTAAATTCGCAGTAATGGGTTGGTCCAGGTTCAGATTGGCTGGCATAGGTACATTGCTTTGAGCGCCTGGAGCAATGGAATGAAGATCAAGACCCGCAAACAATGACGGTATTGCCTGCGTTAACAGCAAAGGCGCGTCGTACTGATCCACAGTTGACGATGCCTCTTGTCCAGCAGAAGCCTCTGCAGCTAGCCGTAGGAGCTCGACAAATTCCGTACTTCTTTCCTGGACCTCCAGACTTGGATGCAACGCCAAAGGCTCCATAGTATGTAGTATCCGAGCCATCAGAAGTGAAAGCATGGTTTTCCTCTCAGCGGACCATTCCATAGATTCATTCCCTGATAAGTGGGCAAAAACCTTTGGTATAGCTTGTAACGTCATGGCGAGCACTTCGGGATCGGATTGTGGCTTTGTAAAGTGCAAGAGGCCAACCAGCACGTCTTCTGGATATGACAAATACGAAGCATACTCTCCAACAACCCATGTTACGGGCCGTAGGATCCCTCTCTTCTCAGAAATTTGGGACACTGCGCCGTGCAGACCATCGACAATTATGGATTCGGCAGCTCTTGTAGCACTAGAACGTATTGCTTTAACCTTGACAGCAACGTTCCTTAACTCGTTCCCTATGTTCTCAGCCACGTCTGTCTCTCCAGAGTCGCCTGCGGAGGCATGCGAGTCGTGAGAAGCAGTTGGAACGTGCCTTGGTGCGTTGCGGGCTAGTTGAATCAGGATATCAATATACCACTCGAAATCAACAAGATTGCTGTAATTGTTGCTTGAGCACATCTTCAGAATTCTCAGGATAACATCTTTTCTGTAGTCATCCGGAAGAGAAAATGCAGAGCTATTCCGATTCGGCCTCATGTTTACCTCTGGATTTTCATCATCGGAATCAGCGGTTCCTGGGCTGCCTGAGTCGCCATCCTGGGAGTCTGTCGAAACTACGCTTCGTAATTGGCGCATCAATCGCCCAACAATAGACATGAGGTTATCGCTGCTCACCATGCCCACAACCAGATCCAATGCTCGCAACCTGATGGACATGTCTGGACTGTCTATGCAGTCCATTATAACATCTTCTTGCTGCGATACGAGATATGGGTGAGTTAATACAATCTGGTTGAAGGCTATCAACGCAACATATTTCACTGAATATTGTTAACAATGGCTCACTTATAACGAAAAGAGATACTCACAGTTGGGGTCGCCCTCAACCATAATCATACCACGAAGCTTGGTAACACATAGCGTGGCAATCTCATCCTCGCCAGCATCATCGTCCGTTCCTCCCAATATACCTCCTTGAATAATGCCATTGATACATTCGTATAGCAGCGACATTGCAGGCGTAGTCCGGATGATCGATGTCAAAGGGGGTAATAATTTCTTAACAAGGCGAGGCTCCAGGGGAGTCATTGTCGCAAACTCGTCAGGTCAGTACAATCTCCCAAAACAGCGTCTCATAGCTACTTACAAGTTTGATTAATTTGATTGCCATCCAATTATTTCCCCCGTCAACCAGTAGTTCGAACAACCTCGGAGCTAACGGCAGGAAATCTTGGGGGCGCCGCCATCCTAGCTCACAAATTACATTGACAATGGCCGCAGTAACACTGGAGTCTTCGTTCTCGTCCATCAAACGTTCCTTAATCTTAGGCCATGCCGGCCGCAGCGTTTCGGGATAAACTAGAGCCAGGCGATATATGGTAACGATTGTCTTCTTCCGAACTGTTGGGCTGGAATGCGTCAAGCGCGGAAGTAAATCGGATAACACGGACATTGCTAAAGATGAAGTGATAATGTGAGGTAACGTTATAATTGGGAGAGACATTGTCGTTAGAGATGGGGAAACGATGTCCTTGACAATGGCATCAGCATTCAAAGTCCAGAATTCAGTATGGATATATATACCTTCTTCAACAAATTTGTAGCCAGCATCAAGACTTCAGTATCGGGGCGGAAACTTTGAACAGCTCCAAGGTAGCCAACCCTCTTTTGTATATATTTGGCGGACGACATGACTTCGAGCACATGGAAGGAGGCCCAGGACATATCATGCCCGAACATTTCGAGATAGACAAGCTTCAGCAAAGCTGTAGCCTTGACATCTAAAGAGGATGGTCAGCATGATAGTATGGCGGCCGTAGGATATCACTAACCCATGTCCTGTCCACGGATTTCCGCTCGACATTCTTTCAAGCTGTTCTGTATGTATGCCTTCTCGTTGCCCTTGTGGTTCCGTAACCCTCTTATGAGGTCGTAAAGCGATTTCTCAAACCTAGAAGCGGTTAATATAGCATCCATATGCGAGTGACAAGGACGTACATCGTGAAGCTCTATCATAGGGTGCTCCTTCGACATCCATGAGAGCTGTTCATGCGCCCAATGTCAACGAAAGTTGGCGCGGATGGAACAGGTTTCTGTGAGTATGACCTTTCCAAAGGCAACCCCTCAAGGTATAATGTTAGAAGAGAGTGTCGGCGGAGTGCTAGGCCATTTGTTGTCTCAATACACCGAAACTACACATTATCGGCGCCTGGAAGTTGTTGCCCCACCAAACGAGACATGCATCATGGCCCGAATGTTGAAGAACGCGGCCCGCTACCTTGGTGGACCGTGCACCCTTCCCATGAACACCATGTACCAATCAACCTCACCTCACACGGCTGTGCTTCATCAGTTCAATATACGCTGTCGCATCTCCTGGAACTCATAATTTAAAGGATATTCTTTAGCTCCTGCCCCAGCAAGATGTCTTCATCAATCCTCCACCCGCCATCCAATCTGCCACCATCGGTAGCTTTGCAATTGTCGCAGCAAGCTCCTGCGCTACTCTCGAAGACCCCATCGTCGATCGCTCCATACTCTCTTTCATCGGTATATGCTGCGCCAGAAACCCCAGAGCTATGGACAACCTACGAAAATCTCATGCTATCATGTCTGCGCACTGGCGACCAACAGTCGGCTCGTGTGTGCTTGGACAGGTTGTTAACCAGGTTTGGAGGAAGCAATGAGAGGCTCATGGCATTACAAGGACTATACCAGGAAGCAACTGCGGAGAATGATACCGAGCTGCAGCGAATTCTAAAGGAATATGATGCTATACTGAAGGAAGACCCGGGAAACACGGTTTGTTGGCGCATATACCCGGTTACAGTACAAATAGCTGACCTTTACAGCCTGTGTCGAAACGGCGCATAGCTCTTCTGAGGTCTCTGGGAAAACATACAGATGCCATTGCAGCTCTCGCTCTATTTCTGGACTGCACCCCGACTGATGCGGAAGCGTGGGCCGAACTCAGCGACTTATATGCTTCCCAAGGTCTTTACCAGCAGAGCATCTTTGCGTTGGAAGAGGTCTTGTTAATAACACCAAACGCTTGGAATGTAAGGGCATCATAAACTGTTGGTATAATACTATTGGCTAACTGTCGAAAGATACATGCGAAGCTTGGAGAGCTATTGTTCACCAGCGCCGGACTCGATGGAAACACAGGGAAGGATAACACCACCGAGAAAAACCTCCAAGAATCAGTACGAAGGTTTTCAAGAAGTATCGAGTTATGCGATGACTACCTCAGAGGATTTTACGGCTTGAAGCTTGTATGTCGTCAATATATACATAGTGTCGTATGCGAATACTAACCTTTACCAGGCAACTTCTCGGGCGTTACAAAACATGATAGAAGGGTCGAACAACAAGTCCAAGGTTGATCCGACGAGCCTCAAAACTCTACAGAGCCTTAACCAGCTTGCAACCGCCAAACTTACAGAAATTGTGCGCCGAAGCGTCGCACGAGAAGCTGGTTGGGAGGGATACGACGCTGCAGAGCTGATCGCAGCACGAGAACTACTCGACCGAGACGCAGTCAAAACCGTCCGTTAGTTCGGTGCGCTGACGCGGGCAAGGAATATTCACGCAAGGTACGGAGCTGATCGATGGGCGCTGTATTCTGAAGACCCGGGTGTAGGGCCTGGCGATCACGTCTCGATCGCAAAGTCGAGACAATTCGGTCAGACCATGATGGCGATGATGGGCGCCAATTGCCACAACTTCAATTGTCGTGGCGTTACTCGGTGATGGCAATTTGCCAAGAAGCGGATTTGTTTACTATTATAGTACGTGGCACGTCTGATCGCGTCGGAAGTACTTTGGGGCGTTGGGGCGTGATAGGGCTAGAAGAAGATGGTGGCTTTCTTTCATGCAGGATCGCGGAAGGCTTGGGCATCAACCTTGATCTTGGGCGGTACAGGCGGGCTGTCTTTTGTGTTCGGTGAGGCTCGTCGACTATTGTTTTACCTTTGTTCCAAGGCAGTGGATTGGATCTACTCCCGGGGCGCTTTCTCCGACGTATTAATCCCTGTTGCCTTGGAATTCGTGGCCTTGTTGGGCTGTTACCCAAGTGCCCAACCCATTGAATTCACCAAACACCAGCTCCCTATATCGTGTAAATACCCAGGGTTGAGATCCACTGGGCTCCATATTGAGTCACAATCAGCTGTTGCCAAATTTTCTTGTGGATTGTTTTTAGATGCCAGCAAATTTTCACGTAGTAGACGGGCAATCCTGATGACGCTTGGGCATTGGCATCTGTATATTAGACAAGAATGGCCACGAAAATAAAAATGTCAAAGAACTCGTCAGATTAATATTGTGCCAGCACCTTCCACAAAGTATTCGTACCTCAGTGTATAAGTGTTTTCCACAATCCACAGGCTTTTTGAAATTTTAGGTTGTTTCTCAACCAGGCAAATCCACAAGGCGAATCTCTGAGAACCAATATGTTCGTGACCTTACGGAATCTCTTCAGAAATATATATTCATTCCCAAAGAAAAAGCCATAGGATCGGAAAAGGAACCTTACATTTATCCCTACAAACACCGGACTTCCTGGCCCACTCGAACTGAGGACCTTTATACAAACACCCCACCTTATAGGACGGACCTCTTGGATCTTTTTTTCTCTCTCTCAACAGCATCGCATAGCCTGCGAGTATTTTTTGGCAGTTCCACATCCACAACAGGACAGGGCTTCGCCACATATCCTGGAGGCTGCCCAAAGACCACAAGGAGACAAAAACAGAACCACCATTTGGGTCACCCATTACTCTGATTTATTTATTTTGGGAGCCTTTGGAAACCACAGACCTTTGGATACCTCTTCGCTGTGGTCAAGTACATCATACTTATATATCTCTACCTTGAGGACCATCACGCCACGAAAAGGTTTGTCCTATTCGCAAAACTCCCAGCTGTCTCCAGTTATTGACATTCTAACGCCCGGCTTCCCGCCTGAGCCACTTGTTTGTTGATGACTGACGGAGGCCGATGTTAAACAAGTGTTCGTCGGGAATCCACTGCATTTCTTTTTGATTTTCGCTGTCTTCGGCTTTTTTGCTGTAGCCCATGGTGCCTTGCCAACGGTGTCTTAATTGCCATGACCCCCCTCCGTTATTTACTTTGGATGCACGACCACATTGAAACCCCTCACTAACCATAATTTGCATTTTAGTGCAGATATCCTGACACACACACACACATATAACCTGTCAACTTCTCATCCCCAAAGCAACGACGTTACGAGTAGTCGTCATCGCATATTCAAATCAAAACCGCACTATATCCATCTACCCGCGACACCCAAACTATCGATCACTCACAATCGATCGCATGTACCTTGTTGACATCTCGGCCCCACATCCCCACGAGTACCAAACAACGAAGTAAACAAAACAACACACCAAAACTTTGCATCGATTACCTACTGTTTCGCAGTTTCATTCGGGCGAACAAGTATTTGGCGGTCAGGATCCAGCCCTTGTTGGCGTCTTACATACCGACGGCAAAAAAAATCCACATTTCAGCCGTAGCCTCTTGCAGCCGACCCATACCTGCGTGCCAACGCCAGGGATTATAAACACCACAAAAAGGATATCTCCGTCTCGACTCTCCCCCAAAGGAGACGGTCGCGACCTGGAGATATAATATATACCGATTTTCAAATGCCGCCGTAAGTTATACACCTATTTCATATTATCTTCCTACTCCCAGGGCCAACGCCGACACCCCATCCCACCGCACTTTCACCGCTCTGAGACCCCGCACTGCGCACTAACGTCACTGCGCAGAACCGTCATAACAATCGACCACCCCTCGCCGTCGAACTCTTCTCGATCATCCTTCACCGACGGAGGCAGCTCAACAGGTACTGGAGTCCATGTCTCAAATACCATCGATAGCCGGGAAGATTCTGACCTTCTAGACGATACATGGGATCCCATATATTCCGAAGACATCGAGCCGTCAGAGTCTGCTTCCCGTTCCAGACAGCCCGCTCCATCGATCCGTAGAGGCTCTTCTCGGAGGCAAGCGACCTCCTCTGACCATAGCTCTCGTCACCACCAGCAACCCCGTTCGCATCGGCCTGCGCCGAACCCACCATCGAGTGTGGCGTCCATCGAAGACTACCCGGGCTATGGCCGCGGCTACCCCCCCCAGAACCCCCAATATGGCGGCCGGGCACCTCCTCCTGCAGCAGGATACCCGCAAAGCTTTGCTTCCGGCTACACTGGTGCTGCGCCGCCGCCGCCTTTCCCCGGGGCGGCTGGGTCCGTAGTGCCGTTTGGACCTCCTAGCTCGCACGGGTATCCTCAGAACCCCTTCTCACCCGCCGGTGGTGCTAGTCAGCACGGGTATGGCTACCCACCAGGGCAGCCGCACTACCCTCCTGGCCAGCAGCCACCTGGAGGCTATGGTGGCCATGAAATAATGCCGTATGGCCAGGCACCACCATATGGCGGCTACCCCTCATACGGGATGCCACACCCGGGCCAAGGAACATCAGGAAGCCAATCACCTTATTATCACTATTCCGTGCCAGTCTCAGCGCCACCAGAGTCGCCTGCCCCAACTCCGGCCCCAGCACCTGCGCCGGCAACCCCAGCACCACCTCCAGCGCCGGTACCCGACCCGGAAGTGGAAAAGAAGTTGGCTGAGCTGCAAAAGCAACTTGCAGAATCACAAAAGCTTTTCAACGATAAGGTGGCAGCGGAACAAAAGGCGAAAGATGACGCCGAACATGCCGCCGCTACAAATAAAAAGGTCGCCGAGGAAGTCGCCAAAATGAAGGCCTCAATGGAAGAGGCGGCAAAAGCCAAGGAAATCGCCGACGCGAAAGCCAAGTTCGAAGCTGAGGTCGCGGCCGCTCAAAAGGCAAAGGATGACGAGGAAAAAGCGAAGGCTGAAGCTGCCGCAAAGGAGAAGTACGAAGCAGAGTTGAAAGCCAAATTTGAGGAGGAGATCAAGGTGGCCAAGGCGGAAGCGGAAGCCGCAAAAGCTTTGGCAGCTCCGCCAAAGGAGGAAAAGAAGAAGCCGATTAAGTTCAAGGATGCCGTGGGCCGCAAGTTCAGCTTTCCGTACCATTTGTGTCAAACATGGGCAGTAAGTTATTTGTTCTCTGGCGTAAACACACACTAACAGTTACAGGGCATGGAAGATCTTATCCGACAAGCATTCCTTCACGTGGATGTCATTGGTCCTCACGTCCAAGAAGGTCACTATGATCTAATTGGGCCAAACGGGGAGATTATTCTTCCCCAAGTATGGGAAACGATGATTGAACCTGACTGGGCAATTACAATGCACATGTGGCCTATGCCAGAGCCCCCTAAACAAGAGCCCGGCCCACCGCCAGACCAAGTTCCCCAACCTCATCGTGGCGACAAACGAAACTCCCATAAGGCGTCGCGTGGGAACCGCGACAGGGCTCCTCCAGTACCCCCTGGTTGGATTGGTCCGCCAATGCCGGGCCCTGGCGGAATGCCTGCGGGCGTTATGGTTATGGACGAAAGCGTCCCGAAGAAGAAGAAGAACGAAAAATCGTCCTGGGGTCTATTTGGAGGAGGAGGAGGAAGCAAAACCGCGAAAAGTGGAAAGGGAAGGTGAGCAGACTCAACCATATTATCTGATGTGGGCATTTCTAATGAAAAATAGGGCGAAGAAAGGCTGAAGAGGATGCGTTTTGGCAAAATATGAGCCACGTTTGAAGAATCCAAGGTGGCCTTACGGCCTGGCCTCAAGCATGAGGAGAGTGCAACACGGCTCAGAACTGGCGCGCCAGCCAAGTTGAAACCTGATGATGGGTTCGCCAGTTCTGGCCACGACGCTCCAAGAAGTAACTCCGGAGCATTGTTTGGCACGCCGACACGTTGCTGGGGGCGGGGAAGAATATGTAGCAAATTTACGACTTCATTTATCGACTTGGCATTTGTGGATATATGGAGTTTTTATACCCTTGTTGGAGGATTTTGCTTGGATATAGATTCGATGACTATTTATACGACCTGTTATTATAGGAGTGATATACAAGTAGGGTTTATTTTATGTGTATGGTCTCCCATTCTGTGCATCTGTGAGACCGCAATATTGGGATTTGTATGTACAGTATTATAGGTTCTCCGAACCAATCCCCCATCCAACGCCATCTATATGCAGCGCACTCATAATACATCCCATCCTATGTAACCCATCGTCCCATCTTCACCTCGGGCTATCCAGCAACAGCTTTGCCCTCTTCTCAAACGCCTCAATCATAACCTCGGCCAACTTCGGGGCAACGGCCTTACTCAGAGATCCATAAAGTGGGTTCGAGAATTGAAACTCGATTGCCAGATTCACCTCTGTCAGATCGCGACCATTTGGAGCGGAGCGTCCTGGAAGCGGCTTCACCGTCCACCTCGTTGATAATCGCTTGAAGATGTTATTTGGTATAGCAGGAGACTCTCTCGAGAGGCGGCCAAGCGACTGTTGTTTTGAAACGGCGGGTACGGCATCACCCCCGAGGGCCTCGACAATGGTGTCTGGTACGCAATTGAGTTTGCTTGTGAATGTCTCCTCCAACCCTCCCCACCCGACTTTCAAGTCTGCTTGTTCAGGCCATCTCTTTCCCTTAGTGTCTGGTTCTGACCATCTTGTGACTCTGGATTCTTGACAATACGGTATGAAGCTGGAATAGCGGTCCACATCGGCGATCAGGGTATATATGCTGGACGACTCGTAGGGGAGAATTCGAGTCTCTTTCAGGGTAATGAGCTCGGAGCCTGGGAGGGTGAGGAAAGTTCGTCGAATGGGCTCGCGGAAGTTCTGGAGACCGGAAGGGAGGCGGCGCAGGTTAACTCGAAGTGGAATCGGACACGCCATGGTGGCAGGTAAAAGAAAAGAGAGTTATTGTACAGTCGCTTTTAAATCAATTTCATTATGCTAGGAAATCCCCCAACGTACACACAAAGTCGCAAACATTGCGAATTTTTGGGAGCTTCAGATAAGCATCGGGAACATATCCAGACCCCTGTCAATTCCGCGTTCCGCAACCTCGCTTACATAATGAGCCGCACCTTAAAAACGACAAAAGTTTTTGTGTTCTTGACAAAACCTTTCAAAACCATAATACTCTCAACAAGCCCATTATCCAACGACAACGGCCCTAGTTTCTCCTGAAGTTTCAGGAGCAACTTTAGCTATTCGAGATGGGTGCGGATGCTGAGATTCCGGTGGATATTCCAATTGTGCCAGTTGCACAGGATCAGAGTGAGCAAGCTGCTCCTGCGCCTATTGGCGGGGAGACCCCAGCGCATCTGTCTCATGACCCTCAGCACAACATGAAAAGGACCGACCCCTTCCAGTTTGGATCGAGGCTGCTCAAGGAAGAGGATAACGTATTTGAGTTTAACGCGTGGGACCATGTGGAAACAGATGATGCCTACAAGGAGTATTCTGAAGTACAATATGCGAAGCAGCGTGAAGCTCCGGTTTCTGATTTTGACAAGAGTTAGTACTACCCCTCCAGTTTACACAGTCCAGCACTTTTTTTATGATGATTCAAAATGCATAGTTCATCTGAGGCTACGGTCCCTGAATGATACAAACATAGCAACGTCTTTCGCTCCTATCTGATCTAAAAGTCAAAACATAACTTTATTTGATTGAAACTTTTCAAAAAGCTTTTTGCTAATACTTGACCCCAGACAGATTTAACTCCGATCCCGCTAAGTGGTGGAACCAGTTCTATAAGAACAACACGTCCAATTTCTTCAAAGACCGCAAGTGGCTTCGCCAGGAGTTCCCCGTGCTTGCCGAAGTCACGCTGGCCGACTACGGGCCATGCACGCTCCTTGAGGTCGGTGCCGGTGCTGGCAACACCGCCTTTCCTATTATTGCAAATAATCAAAATCCAAACCTTAAAGTCCATGCATGCGATTTCTCCAAGATAGCCGTCGAAGTGATGCGTGAGAATGATGCCTATAATACGAGTCAAATCCAGGCCGACGTCTGGGATGCCGCGGGGCCAGAACTCCCGCCCGGACTCGAAGAGGGCTCTGTAGATGTCGTCCTGATGATATTCATATTCTCCGCTCTCTCGCCGTCGCAATGGCAGCAGGCCGTCTCAAACATCTACCGCGTACTGAAGCCAGGCGGCGAAGTACTATTCCGGGACTACGGAAGGGGAGACTTGGCGCAGGTTCGCTTCAAGAAGGGCCGCTACATGGAAGAGAACTTTTATGTTCGTGGAGATGGCACGAGGGTTTACTTCTTCGAGAAGGACGAGCTGGCGCAGATTTGGAAGGGAGAAGCTGCTGGGCCGGGATTCGAGATCATCAGCTTGGGCGTGGATCGCAGACTGCTCGTCAACCGCGCCAAGCAGCTCAAAATGTATCGATGCTGGATGCAGGGGCGATTTCGCAAGGCCAAGGATACCACAGCAAGTGTGGAGACTGCCAGTTGAGCGGACTACACTCGTGTGATGAAATATAGAGCACGTCCGGCTCCACGCCGTGTCAAGCCAGGGGACGCCAAGATACGCTTCAGAGCAAGAAGCTGTTGATACCCGACCTAGGTCAGAACAACTCGCTATTGGCGATAGCAAATATACCTTCAGAAGACTTGGACGCAGCTGGATTAGACAATGGACCTTCTTCCTCAGGTCGAGCCTGGACTCATAGGCAATGGCCCTTGACCTATCTGAGCAACTATGGAGGCTCCCTAAAGACTAGGAGTCTACAAGGCAAATTTGCCACTTGAGTACCCAGCTTGGAAAAGACTGCCGTTCGAGATGGGTTCGAGCACATAGATGTGTATAGACAAGAGTATATAACAAAGAGCCCATAGAAACATGCAGGTTCAATAATACACGCATAGCACATAGGAATTTGGATTAAGAACACAGTGACCTAAAGGCGTGGGAAGATGTCAGACGAGGTTCTGCGGCTATCTGCCGGTCGATACTGGAATCTGATGCACCCAGATCACAAGTGCTTTTTGACTGCGGCCTGATCATTACGATGTCTTGAAGAGACGTCGCGCTTCTCGCTGTCGAACTTTCAAGCGTCGGTAGGTCCGCTGCTTCTCTTACTTTCCCTCAGCTCTGTCCGTCGTCGTCCAAGGGTTTGCTCACGTACCCGTCTCTGGGCGTCATGCTTCGTCAGGTCTAGCTCCACCTGAGGCGCGCGGTACTTTTCCTCCTCCTTTTAGAGGGCCACTCGGGTGTTCTCAAACTGCTTCTCTGTGCGAGGCACTGAGCGCCTTGCTATACCTGAAATATGCCTTCAACTTACTCGAGTAACGGAGCTTTGGTTCCACCATATCCCAAAAGAGAAGCTCCACTCGTGCCTTCCAGTCAATATTGGGAAGTTTGGGCGTCTTGTAAACCCCTCCCCCTGCCTTCTCCTGCTGGCTACTATCATATTTCACTCTTGTTTTGGTCTCTATAATAGAATAGTTGTCACGCTTGTAGTAAGAGATCGAAATTTTATAATTTCGACCTATATAATCCCTGAATATAACAATAATAATCATACTAAATAAATAATCTAAAATACAACGATTAAGTTCTATCGCCTTGGCTACTATGACATATTCGCAGAATCCTAATAAATTCCTAGAAGTGAGACGTCGTTGACGCGACAAGTTCGGTTTTCCGGGGGGGTCGGCAGATGAGACGCCCCCCGTCTGGAGTCGTACTCGAGCGGTTTTACCCCTTATTCCAAGACGCCAACCACGGCACTCACAAATAATCGACAGTCCTGTTTCTCTAAGAATAGCACTGTAACGCCATTCCCCGTGTCAAATTGTCGATCAGGAAACATTCGCTCGGATTCGTATTGTCAACCCCGCCATTTGATGCCGCATACAGCATCTTGTCGCGTGCTTGGCGGAGCTATGGTCTAAACCGACTTGTTGTAGTTGACTTGCCCCTCTTCTCAAAATAAACTTTTCTTGGTTTTTCTTGGTTGCGGAGACGTTCAGTGGCTGGAGTTAACGGGCGAGACCATAGTCAAGCCTCAGGTTGCGTATGATGTTTATTTTGAGCTCTTCTTCTCGGTCTAATGCTGGGTCATGTAGATTGAGGCATGGCAGGTGTCAGACAGATAGTCAAGAGAGAGGCGAGCTTGTCTCATTTTTCAAAAATAGTTATATTTCGAATGGGTATATAAGCCAATAGATCTTCCTCTATAGTACCCTTTCTGTACTCATCCTGCAGTTCTCATTCTGTAGCTTTGAACAGGAATATCTGCCTTTCACAAGCATTGTTACCTCTCAGTTCAATTTGTATATATTTGGCCCTGGCCTCCATCCTGCCCGAACACTGCTATCAGCTTCACTGCCATCATGACTCAAGCACACAACCCCCTCGCCATCTTCTCCACCTCACGCACCTGCCTTTGCCTTGGGCTTGTCCTATCCACCCTCACACACACCACCCTCGCCCAAAAAAAAGTAACAACCGCCTTCACCGACCCCACAACCGGCATAGTTTTCCAGCGCTTCTTCGGCGCCAAAAGCAACTTTGGTTTCGGCATCGCCCTCCCCACTGATCCCACAACCGACTTCATCGGCCAGCTGACCTTCCCTCTCAACGGAGGAAACGGATGGGGCGGCTTCTCTATGACCGGCGACATGGAAGGCCCTCTCCTCCTAGCCGCCTGGTCCGACGGAGCCGGAAAAGTGATCTCCTCCTTCCGCCAAGCCGAGAACGAAGACGACAGCCCCCCTGAAGTCACCGGCTCTTTTGCCCTCCGCCCCATCGCCAGCGGAACATCAGTCAGTGACACCTTCCTCACATACACATTCCTCTGCGAAGGATGTCTCGACGCTGCATTCGGTCTCGGCGCCGCAGATACGGCGGGGGACGCGGAGATGGGGTGGGCGTTGGCGGGGACCGCAGTAGGGGGGCCCGAGACAAGCGCGGGAATCCTCGGATTTCATGATAGTGGGTTTGGAGACTTCACTGCCAGTCTGGGGTTGGCGAGGAATGCCGAGTTTGCGACGTGGGCGGCATTGGCGGGAGAGCCGCTTGCGCCGGCGACGGGGGCGGTGCCTATTCAGGCCAATGCTGGGGATGGCGATGATGATGATGATGATGATGATGATGATGATGATGACGACGACGATGATGATGATGAAGGCGGTGCTACAAAGACTGCCGCTGGCGGTAAAGGAGGAAATGTCGGGGCAGGAACTGTCCTCGGGGGAGGCACAGGCACCACTGGAGGAGCAACCGTTGGAGGTGGCGGTGGAGGGGATGATTCGGATGATGATGATTCCGACGACGAGGATTGAGCGGCAGGAGGCCGACAGAGGTTGTTTTGTATCCTTTATATAAGCATAGCGAATGTCATACCAACTCCCTCATCGTAAACCTCTATTCTGCACTTGCCGTCTCATTTATCATCCCACCTTGCTCCCATCTTGATTCCTCGTCTTGCACGCCCAGCTCGCCCATCTCGTCCTCCCACCTTCCCACCTCCCACCCTC
>JPJZ01001176.1:0-27768 GCA_000750815.1 Pseudogymnoascus sp. VKM F-4516 (FW-969) | reverse complement strand
CTCCTTCAGGCGGAAACAATACCCGAATCGATCATCGAGCGCGAGGGTCGGACAGTCGAGAATCCCGTCGACAGAGGTGACGTGGATGTGCTGGAGGGGATCGAATTTGTCCCTGCTGTCGGGGGGGAGGTGGTGCGATGCTGTGGCGAGGAAGTGCGCGTAGGTTGAGTGGGAAGGGGGGAGGCGGGCCGTGGAGTGTGAGTGGCCCATGGTTTCTTGATTGATTGATTGTGTGCGCCGTGTGCAGAGAGAGGGTGTGAGCTTGGTGTTGCTTGATTTGAGAGCTTGATGCCTGGCAATTCTTGGCGGTTTTGAAGAGAGGATTGGATGTAGATCTTGTTTGGCTTAGGAAGCCTTGGAGGTTTGAGCTGAAGCTTTGCTAGGAGCGAGCTTTGATTGTAGATCGAGGATTGATCTCCGAAGAAGGTAGGGGATGAGTAGTAGTGCTCCGCGTTTTAGAATAGAGTGAGATCGAACGAACGTGGAATAGCTCACAAAGACATAGACAATAATTGAAAAAGTTGCTCGCAATTGCCAGGGACGGCAACAAAGAAAACAGAGCAACCCCACACCTAGCGAGACCTACCGCACTAGCACTACGTAAACCTCACCCCCTACGGAATATCAAAAGATCGGACGTGATGTGGTGCCACTCTTCGCCGTGCCGAGCGGCGGAGTGGCCTGTCAAACCTTAAAACTCACGCCGGTCCGCGCCATCCCCCACCAACCCCACATGGTCTAGCCTCAACCCATATCACATAACCACGACCAAACAGTCTGCAAACGCAAGCCCGGTTGTGTTCAATCATCTCGTGTGTATTGCCAATCCTTCCCTGCGCATCTTCCAACGGCGACCTTCTATCTCAAGAGAAAAAGCCCTATGCTACACACATCGCCATCGCGCATCAAAAATACAAATCAACGCCACATCCCTCGTGCCTGCTTGCTGATGCAAATGCCCCCCTCCCCCCAATCCCCCAACCCATCATCCCATCATCCCTTTCCGTCTTCGTCCCCATCCCAAAATTCCCTCCGCTGGGTATTACAAAGCCCTCTCTCCGCCCAGCTTCTTACCGAGCGTTCCCCCTCCATGTCCACATCTGCCGAATGACGCAGAGAGAAGGAGGCCCCATTTCCGCGTTCAGATATTCCCATGTACTTGCAAACACCTCTGCAGCCCTGTAAATAGTCCAATATACCGTTTTATTCAAAGCATCCGTTGTATACGCGCTGATGAATGATACTCCCGACGATCCTATCAATGCCACTGGTTCGGCGCACCCATGAATCCCTCCTCGAGCGTGCGGTCCTCGAGGTTGCGGATGAAATCGCGGTTGCTCCTCGCACCTTGTTGCGCGCCCTGCGCCGCTCGACTTCCCCGTCGCCGCTGGCTACCCGGGTTGCCATCTGGCATTCCGTCGGGAGGTGGCGGGTAGTATGCTGGGCTGGGTTGCAATCGGATTGGCTGCGTCGGGTCAAGGTGACTTGCCACTCGCTGGATAGCTGGTGGGATTCCACCCTGTTGCACTTCCATTGTCGTGGCTCTCTGGCGTCTTGCTTGGGATTGGGGGTATAGACCCTGCTGCGCTGGCTGGCCATATTGTCCTGCAGGCATTTGTGGCGGGGGTTGCTGTTGCATCATCGCGCCTTGGGGATAGCCGCCAGCCTGGGAGGGGTATGGTGGCGGACCGGCCGGATGGGCTTGGTTCTGCGGGTACATGGGGGCGTTGTTGTACATCTGCGGTGCTTGAGGATGGCTTTGTGGAGGGTATTGACCGCCTGGTACGCCAACCTGTGGTGATTGTGTCGGGTATTGTTGCGCCGCATGGGCCTGGGCAGCTGCTTGGGCAGCGTGGGCTTGAGCCTGAGCAGCAGAGTGTTGCTGGGCAAGCTGGGCTTGTGCCGCCTGTGCACGTTGCTTGCTCAGCGCTTCAGCCTGCTGTTGCTGCTGAGTTCCAGGTGCTGGCGATCGGTTCGAAGAACTGGTCTTCAGGTTCATGGGCGGTACAAACGGCCCAGTGTACTTCTGCTGGGTGATAAAAGGATGTAGCTTGGCTTGCTGTGGAGACCATCTCTCCAATGGATTGATGTTCAATAAGCCTCGGATGAAGTCGATGAATGCTACCCTATTGTTCATCTCTGTGTATTTCGTTAGTGAGTTGTCATATGAGATAATAACCGTAAACCTTACCTCTCTCCACCTCGTTAGGCTTCATATTTTTCCTGGGCATCGCATACGATCGAATTATCTCCGGCAGAGTCGTCGCCTGGAAATACTTCTTGCTTGGCTGCTCCTTTGAGCCATGTTCCCGAGAGTACTGCTCCATGCTCTTCAGATGATATGTCCTTCTTCCAAAATCATCCACATCATGGCGCTTCTCAAAGAACTCCCCAGACTGCTTCCCCATCTCCAACATCCAGTTTGGTGGGTTGCCTAGCATCTCGACAATGCGCGACACCTGGTTATACTCGGATGAACCAGGGAACAATGGCAAACCTAAGAAAAGTTCGACCACAATGCAGCCTAACGACCACATATCAATGGCCGAGGAATATGGCAGGCCAAGAAGAACCTCTGGAGACCGATAGAATCGAGACTGGATGTACGTGTAAACGGTTTGGCGTTCATCACAGGCCGAACCAAAATCAATGATCTTAATGATCGGACTCTCAAGGTTTTTGAGTAGAATGTTCTCGGGTTTGAGATCACAGTGTATAAGGCGTGCCTTGTTCAACAGGGCAAGCCCAGTCAAAAGCTGTTGCGCGAATACACGGACTAGCGTTGTGCTGAGACCGCGGAACTGGTTCTGCTTGATGAGTTCGTACAAATTGACGCTCAACAGTTCGAAGACTAAGCAGAGATGCTGCCTGTGAATGAAGGTGTCTCTGAGCCTAAGCAAATGGTGGTCGTCGTTCTTGTCGAGCTTGCTGTTGATCTATACGGAGTTAGTACCAGTATTTCATTTAATCACGAGGAAATACCCACCAAGTCGAGCACAGAGACCTCCATCATACTCTGGTTAAAGTATGCCGTCTTATTCTTGATCACTTTAACAGCGACAACCTCCTGGGTCTTCAAGTTCTGGCATTTAACTACTTGACCGAAGGTACCCTGGCCAAGAACATCGAGGATGAGATATCGGTTCCTACAATTGATTAGATTGCGACTCATCGAAATATTGGGATCGCATCAAAGCTTACTTGTGACCCGTCTCTTCAGATCCAAGGATATCGTTGACGTATAGAATATAATCGCTGTCTTCGTTATCGAATCCGTCATTCTTCGTTCCCTTGCTCGGTTTCGTGAGCACTCTCCTGGGGTTTCGAGAAGACTCGTATTTGAACATTGGGTTGCATATTCGGTACGTCGATGGTAGATGTGTCGTGAGGGCTTGTAGTGGCTAAAATGTATTGTTAGAGGAGTCAGACGACGGTATGGATTCCTACTTACACTGATGAATCCTCCCTCTGGGTTTGC
Source organism: Pseudogymnoascus sp. VKM F-4516 (FW-969) (assembly GCA_000750815.1). NCBI lineage: Eukaryota > Fungi > Ascomycota > Leotiomycetes > Thelebolales > Thelebolaceae > Pseudogymnoascus > Pseudogymnoascus sp. VKM F-4516 (FW-969). The sequence continues at coordinate 24,290 of JPJZ01001176.1, read as the reverse complement.
CCTTCTAAACGCAGGCTGCGCGTTGATCTGTGGTTGAAGGTCTGAAACTGATCTCAATTTCGCGAACTGGGGGATCGGACCACGCTCAACTGGCGGTGGTGCTTGTGCTGGCTGAGGCCTGCGAGGCGACTTGGGGTCATTGCCAAAAACCGCATTCAGCTGTGTTGTGGCCGATGGTGGGTATGAATCTTGGCTGTTGTTCGAGGAGTAGGGTGTTATGGGAGGTAGTTGTTGTCCCTGCTGTCGTGATGAATAGTACGAGTTTGGTGAAGAATAGTTCGACCTCGTTGGAGATTGCCTGTTGTTATATGGATTCTGGCTGTTCTGAGGGCTGGTAATGTACGGCGCAGCTCCTGATACAGCTTCCATCGGAGAGTATCTTTGAGCGGCCGATGACTGCTCTTGAGGGCTTGTTGGGTGTAATCCCGAGCGACTGCTGGATGAAAGATGCTGCTGGTGATGTGGTCGCATCGGGTACTTGACACCGCTGTACGGGTCTCCGATATCTTGCATGGCTACGTCTCCGTTGCCGTCTCGAGTTTGAGGGGTATTCGGCGTCGCTGCCACCATAGACTGCCCTTGCGGTGCCGGGTTCGTTCCACCTGCGTATTGATCGAGCCTGTAGTTGGGCTGCGCACCACCCGAACCGTATTCGCGTGCCTGCTGAGGCTGGCCTGACTGTGAATTGGAATCAAACCTGCGAGCACCTCCTCCTGCACTAGAATATGCTTGCCATTGATCCATGACAGATAAATACGTTCGACTTCGCTGCGCAGCAGAAGCGGGGCTTGCGCGAGCTTGTTGTTGGGTCGACCTGGCGGCGCGGCGTCAGGCCAATCGCGAAGGAACGCGTGGGAGAGGGCCAGTATTTGCTGGGGGAGAGGCGAAGGGGGCCTGTAAGTGTAGATGCCTTTGTATCAAAGATGCATCATGATGCTGGCGACAGCGTGAGTATGTTGTTACACTTGTACTCGAACGTCAGGTCGCCATTACGAGTTAGCGCCAGCGTCGCGGTTGGTTTGGCGAGCCCAGCAACGACCAATACGGCAGAGATGACCACAACGGTGTATTGCTTAATTCACAAGTATTCCGATTTGATTTTGACAGATATATTGGGCGCATGCAAGCGTAATTATATATTGGGCTTCACATTCTACGAATGACTACTTAATTGCTCGCCATTCACCACGTCCATCTCGTCACAAATTATTCATTGTTACTGTTTTATGACTGCTGACGGTGCATGTAGGTCTCCCCACTCTACTGAAATTGTCTCTACAGTGTATCAAACCTGTCAGGCACGGTGCTCCACAGCTTTGTCTTGACAACCGACAACAATCATGCGCAGCCTCAGAGCTCAGAGAGGTTGGGTTGGAGACCATTTCTTTTTGTTGTTCTGTAATCCACGCATCATCCCGGGAATGGCGAGGTATTTTGGGCTGGAATGGCGGCTGCGCTTAAATCAACCGACCCAAGATCAGATCTGGGCGCCAATCCGGGAACATTTCATGTGCTCGCAGCAAGGAAGCCAACGGCGCAGACTGTCGGTCACATGACTACGCCTTTATCATTTGCGTTCTTTATATATCATGATATTAAAGTAGTGTATTCTTCGTTGGGCGTCGGGAGCCCTGTTCCAAGGCTCGAGGCTCCTGGTGTTCCTCAGGCAGAATGTGTTGCATAGTGCCTATGTCCCCATAAATTGCCATGTGATGTTCTAATGAGGTTGTATTCAAATACTAGACCTTTGAGATTCCATTTCTCACTGTGATAATCATAGAATAAAGAGAAAGTGTACTTTTCCGTATTGAGGTTACTGCTCGTACATATTGTCAATGGCCTAGTGATGTATTGAATGTATAATCGCGGCTTGTGATTGGCCAGTTTTATTACAATGGTCTATTGTGGGTCTTAGCGGCCAGGCTGAAGTCGTAGCCTGGTGGCCATCTGAGGAATTCGAGTTCCGACTTGATTTCAAAACGGGTTCCGTGACTCGATATCACCTTTTCTTACCTTCATACTTTCATACTTTCTTTACATTTGCAAGCTGCAATACAGCAGACGCTTTGCTCTTCTATTTTCTTCACATTTCGCCCATCATCGAGTAAGATTTCACATTTCTCTTCTTCAAGAGTGCCAATAAGTCCTTCAGCCTCGGGCTCCAACTCCGAATTCTGAACACAAAGAACCTTCCTCTATGCGATAATTGCTCCGCAAATATGCCGCTCAACTCCACCGCAGAGGCGGATGTTGAGCCGAAGCATCCATCGCACGACAGGCCCTCTGAGGGCGTTATGAACATGGATGACGATGCCAAAAATGCGACTGCCCCCGCGACAGACGCCACTGCTACTCCACCAGATGCGTCACATCAAGCCAACGAAACCATAAACCCTGGCGACAACATGGATTCTATTTTGGAGAACCTGACGGAGGGGATACGAAATCAGGAAGATATACAGCGAGACATCACGGCTCGGGCGAATATTGCACTGGTGGCGCAAGAAGACGAAAGGGACGAAAAGAGAATTGAGAGGGCGAAAACCAACAGAGATAGGTTGGCGAATCTAAAGCAGAAACAACTACGACGCATGGACCTAATCACCACAACCGTAACACAAAAGAAGGCTATTCGGGAAGAGATTGGAGACATTGATGAGAAAGTGGCTGGTCTTGACAATGACATCGTTCAGTCCAAAGAGCGAATTCAACTACGACATATGGAAAAGGACAATGCAGACAAGAATGATGGCGAAGGTTCTACAACAAATAGGCGAATGCCTAACGAAAGTCAGCGCGATTTCCTCATCAGGACTGGCAAGATTACACCGTTTTCCAGGATGGAAACTAGACCTACCCAAGGGCCCGAAGGAGAGCTGACGGATATATTGATGGAGGCTGAAGAGGCAGCCGAGCTTCCCGAGGTAACTGACGACCAGTCGAATGAGCCACGGTCTCATCAATATTTGAGAAAACCTGGCTTTGAGGATGTCAGTGAGGTCAGCACTCCGACCGATGAGGATGCTGGGCCTTCTCGTCCTCGTAAAAAGCGCCGCGTTGGAGATGGCAGTGCTGTAACATCAGCTGAACCTTCCGATGCAGAGTTTATTCCTGACTCTGCGAGGCCTCGGAAATCTCCAGGCGCCGACTCGGTTTACACACCGGATATAACTGATACAGATTTCGTTGTTGGCGATGAAGAAGAGGAGGAGGATGACGATGGAATCATTGATATTGGTCGAGCTGTAAAAAAGGCAGCCAAAGGAAAAGCCAAAGCAAAGGATCTGATAGAAAGGGTTGTCGATGATGGCAACGAAGCCGACTACCAGAAGCGATTAGAAAACTGGGTGTCCAAGCGCAGTCGAGCGCGCCGCATGAAACTTGGAGAGGCGGAAGATGTTGATGATGGAGAAGAGGAGTGGTTTAAGCGCAGTCCTGACGCCCCCGATCACGAATTACCTAACAACTTGAGGCTGCCTGGAGATATTTACCCCGCTCTATATGATTACCAGAAGACCGGCGTGCAATGGCTTGGGGAACTGTACGCCTCCCAAGTCGGCGGCATCGTGGGAGATGAGATGGGTCTTGGGAAGACGTATGTATGCCCTACCGCAGCTTGATATCACAGTCCTAACTGTGACCAGAATTCAAGTTGTCTCGTTCATAGCGGCGCTCCATTTCAGCAAACAACTCAACAAGCCCGTCATCGTTGTAGCCCCTGCCACAGTTCTTCAACAGTGGGTGAACGAATTCCACAGGTGGTGGCCTGCACTCCGGGTATCCATATTGCACACCTCCGGCAGTGGAATGCTTAATGTCCGTCAAGAGAGCCGCGTTGAAGATGAGGAGGAAGACTTCAGGAAATCCCGCAACGGAAAGAAAGAACCAAAATCCAAAAAGGCGGCAAAGCGAATTGTTGACCGTGTTGTGAACCAAGGCCACGTCCTTGTCACCACGTATGCCGGGCTCCAAACATATGGCGATCTACTTGTCCCTGTGGAATGGGGCTACGCTGTGTTGGACGAAGGGCACAAAATCCGAAACCCAAACACAACTGTCACCATCTATTGCAAAGAGCTGCAAACTCCAAACCGTATTATCCTCTCCGGTACGCCACTGCAGAATAACTTGATCGAACTTTGGTCATTATTCGATTTTATCTACCCAATGCGCCTTGGAACGTTGGTCAACTTCCGAAACCAGTTTGAGATCCCCATCAAGCTTGGCGGATATGCCAATGCAACCAATCTTCAGATTCTGACCGCTACCAAATGCGCCGAAACATTGAAAGAAGCTATTGGGCCGTACCTAATCCAGAGATTGAAGGCAGACGTAGCATCAGATCTTCCAAAGAAGACGGAACAAGTGTTGTTTTGCAAGCTCACAAAGCCACAAAGAGAAGCCTACGAGGAGTTCTTGAAATCGGATGAGATGACATCAATTCTCAATCGCACGAGACAGTCACTATATGGAATTGATATTCTGCGAAAGGTCTGCAACCACCCAGATCTCTTGGAGCCGCGATTACGGACCAGGGCTGGATACAAGTGGGGGAATCCAAACAAATCTGGCAAGATGCAAGTCGTCAAGGCTTTGATTACGATGTGGAAATCGAAAGGCGACAAGATTCTTCTCTTCAGTCAGGGCGTGCAGATGCTCAACATCATTGAAGAGTTTGTGAAGAGTCTTGGTGGGTTCACGTATTTGCGTATGGATGGTGGCACTCCTATCAAGGAACGCCAAACCATGGTCACAAATTTTAATGAGAACCCCGACATCAACATATTCTTACTTACGACAAAAGTGGGTGGTCTTGGTGTGAATTTGACTGGAGCAAATCGTGTCATCATCTTTGATCCTGACTGGAATCCTTCCACTGATGTCCAAGCACGCGAGAGAGCCTGGCGCCTTGGGCAAAAGAAAGAGGTTACCATTTATCGGCTGATGACTGCTGGAACGATAGAAGAAAAGATCTACCATCGACAGATTTTCAAGCAGTTCCTGGCGGACAAGATTTTGAAAGACCCCAAACAACGCCAGACATTCCATATGAAAGATCTTTATGACCTCTTCACTCTTGGATCTTCGGAAGATAGTACCACGGAAACTGGAGAGATATTTAAGGGGACGGAAGTGAAATTCAAGAGAGATACCGAGCCGATTTTGGATTATGGCGACGCTGACACGGTGCCCCCTCCAAACATGCCAGCAAGAAACGCAGCGCCTCAAGCTGCCAACTCCGAGGCTGCCCAGAAGCTCATTGCAGGGAAATTCAAAGACCCCCTAGCTTCAGCCGACGGCGAGGCTGCGCCATCCGAACTTGAGCGCGACGAGGTGGGCAACTTCAATGGTATCGCCAAAATGGAAGACTTCCACGATGAAGATGAAGGCAAGACCTCCACCGAAGAATCTCGCATCATGGAAGGCATTTTCGCTCGCTCAGGTGTTCACTCTGTTCTCCAGCACGACAAGATCATCAACGGCAAGCGCGTCGTTCAAGCTGATCGTGGAATGATAGAACGCGAGGCCAAGCGCATCGCAGCAGAAGCGGCAGCTGAACTCCGCCGATCTGGAGAAGAAGCACGCAACGTCCCCATCGGAACAGTTACATGGACCGGCCAGGTTGGTGAAGCCGGGCGACCTGCGCAAGCGAGACGTAGAGGCCCTGGTGCATCAAGCGTGCTGCAGGGATTGAATGAGAGACAAGGTCCTGGTTCAGCGCTAAGCAGTCCTGGAAGTTCGAGGAGCGGCACACCAAACAGTGGTGGGCGAGGCCCGCAAGGCAAAGATTTCTTGAAGCTGATTAGGGATTACATTCGCATACAGGGTGGAAGTGTCCCGTCTCAGATGCTGGTTGTGCATTTCGGGAATATGTGTAGGACGCCCCAACAATCAGCCGATTTCAAGGCGATGCTGGATGAGGTTGCGGAAATCAAGCGGCCGAATGGAGTGAATGCGCGGGGAAGATGGGTGCTGAGGGATGAATTTAAATGAATGGGAATTTAGGAGTTTGGATCGCATGGAGGCATTGCTTATGCTGGTAGTTTGCATTTGGAGGAAATACCCTGGGAGCATTATCATGGGAGAATCAGGGGGGTCGGAGAGCGTTTATTGCAGGCAATTTATTGGCGCTCAGGAGTATGGTAATTATGGCCTCACTTATACAGAGCATTGGCCAACGACAGCTGAAGCGTGCCTTGCAAATAATTTTGAGAAATTAAAACGTTAAACTCAACTCTTGACATCTTGATCTATGATTGCTGTAATATTTTAGTATCACTCATTGTTCGTAGTGTCATTGTGCACTTGGAGGAAGCTAAAATATATAGTCCAAAGACTACGAGAGGCTAAAGCCATAGGGTACCGGAGCATAAAAGCAGTCCGAGTATTGGCAAGCACGATAAGTCGTGATTAAGGTACACCAGGGAAATTGACTGGCTGGATAGGCCTTTGGACTGTGGACTAGTTTTATTTTGAAGCTGGGCGCGCTCCCTATCAAGATTGCTGTTGTTAAAAGGCACCAGTAATTTATACCAAGGCGATCACGTAATGATTTGAAAGCAGTACTCGAAACAAATGTAAATAAAAGTAAATAAATAAGAACAGGATCTCCTGCATATTTATTCTCGGAGCAGTCTCAGCCTGTAGACGTACAATTTGGCAAGGGCGCTTGAGACACTATTCGCCCCAGGGGCTGCAGTGCGTAACGCAATGAAGTGAAGCTCGAGAGCTTAAACCCAATCCATGATCATCGCCTCCCTTAATCTCCCAGCGTGACGACGACAACGATCAACAACTGGTCTACTCAATAGGCGTAGCACTAACCCTTGCAACTTTTAGATTTGTTTATTACAAAAAATTCTACGTTGGAATTTACATATACCAAAGCTTCGGAGTCGCTATATAAACAATCTGATAATATCGACGATCTCATCCCCAATCAGGATAAAAACATTGTCGCACAAGCCACCAAAACGTCATATCCACTCCCTCCGCCAAGACCGATACCGAGGCCCTCCCTTCTATGAATATATGAAACCCAGCAGCTGGTCTCGGACACGAATAACCCTCGCGCCAGCGCAAGGCGCAAAACCTACTCTCCCTGCAACGAGCGCGCGACACTGACGGCCCCTCGTCCGAACGCACCTTCATGTCCGAACAGAGCGATGCTGCTGTGCCGCCCAGCTCTGTGCCCCTCGCGCCCTCCGCGGACAGCAGTTCAGCGGAACCCAATCCCCCGCCGCCCATAGCCACGCCTGCCAATGAGGCGGACGATCAACCGCTCAGCGGATTCGAAGATGCAAGGCGCATCGTGAGGCTGCTGCAGTGTGCGGTATGCTCGTTGCCACTTCGCGAACCCATGACGCTGCCCTGTGGCAACTCGCTGTGCAGGCAGTGTCTGCCGGAGATACATACTCGGCAGAACATAACGTATCCAGCGACCGCAGCGCGGATGCAGGGAATCGATTGCCCGTTCGCGGAGTGCTCGAGGAGCCATGCGCTGGGGGATTGTAGCATGGACGTTACGCTGTCGAAAATTGTGGCCCTGGCTAAAATATCCATGGACGAATTTCAACCGGTCATAGGTGAGGCGCCGATACTGCTCGAGGAGAAGGATGAATGGGCAGCTGCTGGAATAGCAAGTCTGAGCGGCCGATCACCAAGGAGTAGAGCTTTGCCAGGTGGCCGGCTGATAGCAACATATAAGATGGCAGAGTTGGGCGAGCTCGCGCACGACTCGGAAGTCGCATACAAACCCTTCTCCGGTGCATTACAAGACTCTAAAGACCTCGATGCAACGACTCTCGATGCAGTCAAGGAAAAGATCCGCAGCGAGTTCGACTGCCAAATCTGCTACGCCATCTATCTAGACCCCCTCACCACGACCTGCGGCCACACATTCTGCCGCAAATGCCTCCAACGCGTCCTAGACCACTCCTCGTACTGCCCAATCTGCCGCCGCCTCCTTGACCTCTCCCACACCATATCCCCCACCCAATACCCCTCCAACCTGCGCCTCTCCTCCCTACTCACCGGCCTCTGGCCCTCCCTCCTCACCGCCCGCCGCGCCGTCCTCGCCACCGAAGAAGCCCCCACCTCCTCCGACCTCGACCTCCCCCTCTTCGTCTGCACCATCTCCTTCCCCACCATGCCAACCTTCATCCACGTCTTCGAGCCCCGCTACCGCCTCATGATGCGCCGCGTCCTCGACTCAGACCGCCGCTTCGGCATGCTTCTCCACAACCCGGGACAGGTCCCCCAGCCCGGCCTAGGCACTACACCCCCTTTCTTCGAATACGGCACCCTCCTCCACATCGTCAGCGCACAGCTGCTCCCCGACGGCCGCAGCCTCATCGAAACAGTCGGTATCTCGCTTTTCCGCGTCCTTCGCCACGGCGTCCGCGATGGCTACCTAGTCGGCAGCGTTGAGCGCGTCGAGGACCTTCCTCTCGCTGATGAAGAGGCCCTTGAGATAGCCGATACCGCAAGAATTACAGAGGCTGACGCTGACGCTGATGAGGATGCCGACGAAGATGCTGATGCGAGTCCACTCGCCACCCTCTCAACACAGGACCTCATGGCTCTCTGCACAGCATTCGTGCGCCGCATGCGCGCCGCCTCCGCGCCATGGATGCACGCGCGCACGCTGCGCGTATACGGGGAGTGTCCGACGAGTCCGGCGCAATTCCCGTGGTGGTTTGCGAGCGTGTTGCCGTTGTCGGAATCGGAGAAGTATGCGTTGTTGCTGACGACGAGTGTGAGGGAGCGGTTGAAGATTTGTGCGGGGTGGGTGGAAAGGATTGAGAGGATGCCGGAGTGAGTATTTCTCCTGTCTGTGGTTGGCGATGGAGTTCAGAGGCTAATGAGTTGGGCAGGCCGAATAGGAGTAGTAGCTGTGTGGTCATTTGACTAGCGGTTGTGGGGATTATGACGGTGGTTTTGGGGGTCTGGGTTGCTCCAGAGGGGGGTTGAAGCACGATGCGGAGCTGCCTTCTCTGTGATAATCCATTCACCTTTTGCCGTTGCCGTCGAATCCCCACGCCAGTTTATCTTCGTGTGAATATTTTGCCGAAGGCCAGGCCAGTAGCATACCGTCTATCATGCGGTTATTGTGGGAAAGTGTGCTAAAAGACTTGCCATACGTGGCAAGGTTGTTAAGTTTGTTTCTGGGGTTACATAAATGGCGTTTCTGAGTGCATATTGGCGTTGGGTAGGACATTTATTTCTTGTGTGTATGACGGCTAGAGTTGGCGAGGCAGGCAGCCACTGGAGCTAGGAGTCTTGGGGTAATAGGAGGTGGATTTCACATTTTAGGGACAGAGTTTTGTTCATGTGTCTGGCGGTGCCCAGATTGTATATATCGTGTAGGCTGATAGATGATTAGAGTTGTATATCCCTTCCATCAACATAAAATTTATGTCCATTGTTGTTCTACTTTGGCCATGGTGAATGTTGGGACCTGTTTAATGAGAACAATTTCCGACCACAATAGTCATAGTTACAACAGCGTATTTCACCGAATAGCAAAATCTGGGGTTTGATATCGTTATGGGTATCTGCCTATTGTACTGTACAAGTGTGCATCATCCCAACGCCATATCCATCCGCCATCTGGGTCAAGACCTATCCCTATGGTATAATTCGGCGCTGAAGGCCATATATATCCCCACTCCACTTCATACGTGCTGGTGAATGGCCATTTCAGGTCCTGAATATCGTACCAGAATTTCTGGCGAAGTGTGGATGTGCTGCTCTCATCATAAAACATGTATAATCGCAACACTATAAATCGTGCTCGATGCCCTAAAATGGACCGTATATCTTACAAAACTAGCTTTCGTCAGGGCGATAGTAGTTCGGATTAGACTTTCATCTGTATCCGCGGCCTCTCGCTCCACCACGTCCACCACCCCGGTTGTAACCTCTTCCACTGTCACGGTAATCGCCTCTGTCACTCCTTCCGCCAACCATGTTGTCGCTGTACAGCGGCCTGGGGGCTTCATCCGTATCCATACGATCCTCATCGAATCCATATGAGCCATCTACAACTTCATTTCTGTTGCTGTCACGATTGCGGGTACGGTTATCATCGCGCTGGTTGTAGCGATCGGAGTCCGCCGCGCGTGTGGGCCTGGCATTGCTGCGGTCTGCACGAGGGCCGACGGGGATAGTAGGGCCAGTAGGGACCGCCGGGGCGGGCGCGGCAGCTTTAGGGGCGGATGGGACGTCGGGTTTGATGAAGAGGTTCAGGACACGCCCGTCGGCCTAGATTGATAGTTGTCAGTGGTCGTTTCTCAGACATACAAAACGAATTGTACCCACAGTTTGGTTGTGGAAAGTGTCGATGATGCAGTTGGCGCCCTCTCTGTTCTCAAATACGATCTCGGCGATAACGTTCGGCCTTGTCGCTACGACGATGCATTTGATGATTTTACCTCCAATTGGCGCCATTGCGCTCTCAATGTCTGCTGCAGTTGTGCCGGGAGCGAAATTTTGGGCTTGAACGGTGGTAGGTCCTGCAATACCGCGGATAGACAAGCCGGTAGCTGCCTTTGGCACCACATTGAACTGGGCGTTCAAGTTGGGGGTTGACGCAGAGTTGCTGAGCAGGGTGCGGAACTGAGCATTACGGCCGGGCTTCAAGTTCTTGTTTTTGAACGACGAGGGAGCAAGTGGGCTAGGGTTGTTGACGCCATGGAGATCGTGAGTCCAGTCTGAGTTGACATTGCCTGCCGGAATTTGTCTCTTAGGGGGGAACTTCGCAGAGCCTATGGGCTTCGGTGTGATGGAGCGGGACCGTTCCTAAATTAAACAGTCAGTACTTTTACACCTAAGATCCTGCGACTACTGCCTGCTGCACACAGTATGGAAGTGTATAACTTACTTTGCTAATGCCGACTCTGCTGGCAAGCGAAGGGCCGGTTCCTGGCTTGCGCAAGGCTGCGCCAGGGGCACTTTGGCGACGACCACGGTTGAAAATGTCATCCGCAAGTGCTTCATTCTTACGTCTTGTGCGATCTGAACGGTATATCGTAAGACTGAGGTCAACTGGCAAGGGGGAGTGCTGACATACCAGTCTGGATGATCTTGTCGAAGTCCACGGCGACTTTGCGTGCTGCCATAGCTACCTGTGGAATTAGTTTCACTTACCACTTCAAATAAACACTCTCCTACTACGTAAGTATGCCAAGGCTAGATGCGACTTGGAGGAAGGGTCAGGGTGTGGGTATGGAAGGTTTCGAGGAAGGCGCGTTGTGGCCAGGTCCGAGGGAAACGCGAAGCACTTTCCTCATAATTTGGATTAGGTAAGCGAGGCTGAGCGCCCCTTCCCTGGTTGGCCGTTCTCATATTATCAGTTCGTTCCAGGAACCGTGAGAGGCTTCTCTTCGCATTATCGGCAACAGGTTTGGATATTTCTAGACTGGGAACTAGTAACTATTTTGTTTCTGGGAGTCGTCGGTGAAATTATCAATCTATTATTTTCTGCCCTTCCTTGAAGCTGAATTCATGTTATGCGGCTTATCTGAGAAGAGGCCAGGAAGTCGGAAGTAACAGCTTGAAAATACTGAAATTGAGGGTTGACATTGAAACCTAGCATATTATTTCCGAAGACTATCGACTTCATCACACCAGGAAAAAGTACTCGGAAATATGCCGCCTGACACCAAGAAAATGAACGAAACTCCAGCAACAAACGGCCCGCCATCTCCTACAAGGCGCCTCAATCGGAGTAAATCGGTATTCTCACTGGCGCAAGATTTCTTCAAGATGGCGCTTGATACACCCTCAGATGAGCCAACGTCTGTTACCCGAGGCAATCTTACAAAACCAGGACCTTGGAGCCTTTTTGGGTCACTGCGAGGAACATGGAGTGGTAACAGTCCTAGTGCCAGCTCCCTGAGACCACGAGGGCCCCGCGCGTCACAGTCTCTAAAACCATTAGACACCTGTAAGCATCTTATAAAATAAGAACTCTAACAAAACTGACGCTTTAGCCCACGGGGAGGATGCGTCTTCTTCACTTCTAAGACATCGCAAAAGTCTCCACAACCTGTTCGGAACAGTTGGGAGGAGAAGCTCTATAAACGGAGCCAGAACAGAGCAAACGATGCAGCCAAATGTTCTACGAAAAAGAAGCGGATCCGGTAATATGATCCAGGCTCCTGGCAATCCTAGCATCCATTCTATTGAAGATGCAGATAGGACTCGTCCCCCACAAACATATACAGCTGGGTCTCATGCGACAATAGGTCGCAAAAAAGTCACATTTGAAGACGAAGCTGTCGATTCAATACCTCGCCGCGACTCTGGTATAGGCCTCGATGCTATTCACGCCCCTATGCATGAATATCAAGGCTGCACATTGGGCGAAAGAGCTCTAGATGACCAGCAAACTGGAGTCATTTCGCTTCAACCGAAAAATCCGATAGAACAAGTCCGGCTATCCGAAACGCCGTCGCCAGGCACAGATTCGAGAGGTGACACACTACCATTGCCCTCAACTTTTTCCAATGGGCTCCCAGCAACCCAACCTATAGTTTGCCCAGGTGAAGCTTGCCTGAAGAGCCGATACCCTGAAACGGTTTCCCACAGCCTAAAAAGGTAAGAGAGGCTCTCCTCTCCCGTGACTTTACTTCGTGTGTTGGACATTTATCTAACAGTCTCTCAAGAACCAAAGAGTACCTGGATTTTGGAAGCTTGGACTATGACAAAATCCTGGCAGCCCCAGATATGCCAATAAAAATAGACATTGATCCATTGTTTACTTCTAGGGCGCTATCATTAGAACATAAATATAAGAATCTATCGATTTGGCCTAAACTTCGACAGTCCGCGAATACAGAACAGAATCCTCGAAGCATTTTGGAATCAATTGATCAAAATGCCACGACAATGTCTAATAACTTGAATATCCCCGAGGATCGCTGTAGCCACGGCAGGTTGTCTTCTCACTCAAATGATACAGCGCCACCAGATACTTCACCTCGGAAAAGTTGGGCCAATGCTGGTTTGCTGGGGCATGAATGTGGTATGTTCGCTCAGAGTGATAAGATTGATGTGAGTACCACAAAGCTCATCGCGGCCCCGGGAGCGGCTGCCGAAGAAGACTTAGATTTGAGAAATGTTTAATGGATAATATAGCTGTGAACTAACAATTGATAGGGAACCAAGGCCCTTTTTGACGAAAAATTTACATTGGGATATTTCCCGAACAACTTTGGGACTACTCCCCCAAGGGAGAATATCGTATGCGATGAGCGCCATAGTTTATCTCCAGGGAATTCACTTCATGAAACGCTATCAGCCAGCCCCGTTTTGGTCCCCAAAGGGGAGAAATCTTTGCCACCGAGGAAGAAGCGACGCGCAATGAAGTCGATGGCTAGGAATAGCTCCATAGGCCCATTCCATATCAACTTCCCAATAACTGAATTGAGCGAAACTCACCACGAGACGTACCAAACCAAGAGTGAGGCCATTGGAAGCTTATTTCAGAGCGTGGGAGAGTACTCAGATTACATTTTATTCAACCGAGTCTCAAACACCTTTTATCCACAGCCTAAGGGTTACATTTTCAGTCCCCTTGAACAAACCATAAATCCTACACTGGAGTGCGTCTGGCTTCCCATGCAGTTTGACCAATTTGGGGACATGGGTCCCAGTCAAGAACAGAGCATCAGCCGTTGGGCTGCTAATCGTCGTGGCGGCGACCACCAGCTGATAGGTATTGGAGAATGCGAACGGGATACGCCTGTTACTTTGACATCCCAGTCCGAAGAGTCTCAATCCTTAACAAGCACATTGTCGAATAATTCTCTACTGGACTTGTATTTTGGTACCATGGAGACTGAACAACAAAGGTTGGACAGCAAACTGAAGCAGCCAGACGTGACGCCAGCCACAGCGTTTCCAATCCCTTTAGTAACACCCGTGGGAGACCCAGCAAGCCTCCAAAAATTAGATCATATCAGCGACGATATTGGCGACGAAGTAATAACAAGTCCATTAGATGCGGGCCGTAGCGTTGAGAAGACAAAAACTTGGGCGGATCTTGGTGTTGAATTCATTGACAAATACGCTCCCAACAAAGATGCGGATGACCAGAAACGAGCAGCGGACGCAGCACGGAATTTTCTTAGAATACACGGAAATTTTACTTCCGATTATGACCCAGTCACTAAACCACAAAGAAAAACGTGGTCTCGGGATAGAGATGGAAGTGAGGATATTTCGTTTATGCACATCGAGGATCTTGCAAGATATGAGACTTTGCGAGCTGAGTATCGGAGGCACGTGGCTCTGGACTTCGGAAGCTCCATAGGTAGCAGCAGCAGTACTGATGCTCTAGCTGAGATTAATTATATTCCCAGAACCCGCGAAGTATCGAGGGTATCATCTCAAGACAGTGGATACGTAGAGGGTGAAACAATGTTGACCGGACCTCACCTGGGTTCTCGGGAGAGGTCCATGACAAGCGAGTCTGTTGCCGGGGGTTCACGGTGCAGCTCTTCAGAGGCGATAGAAGACATTGCAACCCCTGAGGCTATGAATAAGAGAGCTGTCTCGCCGTGTCATCCGACTGCTCCATCAATGGAAGAAGAACACGCCCAGCCACCTGTTATGGAATCAACTGAGACTGTCGGCGGAGATGCACTGCCCAGAATCGTGCGGACATGCAGTTTTGGAGAGTTTGAATTTGAGATCCTCTTTGATCCTGAAGTTGAAACGAGGAACATCTTGAACAAAGTTGATAGAGAGAGTGGCATGGCTGCACGAAGAGCTCCTCTCCAAGGAGAAGGATCCAACTTCATACGGCAGGGAAGGCTGATACAAAATCGACCTGCTAGCCAAGTGAAGGCTTCATATGGTGGCCAAACTGATGAACCACCCCAGAAACATGGACGCGTTGAAGAGGATGAAAAAGAGAATGAGGATAGGCAATGGAGAGACATTATGCTCTATGGATAGACTTGCATCGACTTTCATTTCTGGGGAATAACTCCAACAGACGACCACACCTGGACTATTATTATTTCGCTGTATGTACAGCGTCAAATTTTCATGGGTCAATCAGCATTTGTTTAGGATGGCGCTTCCACGAACCTTGCGGAATTCTGTATGTCAGAGCAGTATGGAAAGTGGTCCATGGTAGCTGCATTTTATCACAGGCATTCATTTGTATTCGTAGTATGACCAGTGTCCGAGAAACAGTTTTGGTTTTCATTTCACAGCTGCAGTCTTCTCAAGCGTATTACTGATAAAATTCATTATTCGCTGTGGCTTGCACAGGCTTGGTATACTGTACATATTATACAGGTCTATTGATACAAGTCATATCTGACCCGAACTTGATCAAAAGGCCAAGTTCTGAAAGGGTGGAGTTGTTCCCCCTCTAGTTATACAAGATTCATCCATGATAGGAATTACCAGGCCGCTGGAGATTTGGGTTGATCCTCCGTTCCAGCTGTCTCTGCAGACTGCTCAGCTACCTTCTCCATAGCTGGTATCTCTGGCCTGTCCTTGCTCCAAGTCCTAAAGCTCGAAGATTTAAATCTGTTCCAAGCATCTGGCTCATACTTGGCTTTAAATTTCGTCACAAGGGCTGTAAGCTTTGAGCGCTCCTTGGTAAGAGTTCTATAGTCGTCTCGTGGAACCATGCCGGCGTCCATAAGCTTATCATAACCGCTGATCATTCTCTGCACCAGCTTAAGAGCGTCCTGTTGATAAGAGGCGTCTGTGCTTAGGCTGTCTTTGCTGCTCTTTGACCGCGATCTCGCTTTATTTGTGACGCCATAAGTCAAGGTGGCCTTGATATTGAGGATAGAGGGCGATACCCTGTCGAGCGCTGCTACGATCCTCTTACCCTTCTCAAATTTTGCCAACCTTGTATCAGCAGGCTCTCGAGATTGAACGGGCTCTGGCTTTGTATCCAAGGTAGGAATCAATTCCGTAAGGTCTGCCTCGGCTAAGGCTTGCTTCATCTGCTGGATAGACGCAGGGGAAATCTGGCGACTTTTGCTCTCAAAGAAACGGCTCCGGTCCGTGTCGGACTCAATCGCACTATCAAGGTAGATGTGGAGAGTAGGGAGGTCAATAGTATCCATGGTTTCTTGCATCAAGTCGACGACCTTGGTCGCGTTCCTGAAAGAATTTGGGTTCTGCTTGTCACGCACGCATGCTGCAATTGCGAGGCGGAAAGTCTTCTTTTCGAGCATATCCTGGGGCATCTTTTCAAGCACAGCAACTGCATCATCGCTGAAACGTGCCTGTCGTAGAATGCGAAGATAGTCGTGGTAGTTTGCACTATCCGGAGTAACATTATAATGCATAGTAAAGATCTCCCAGTATAAAGCAGCCTGCTTTCCTAAATTAGCGTTCAGTAAGGCCACCATAATTAGAGACAGTGTATTTCGGCCAGGTCGTGGGAAGGAGCTCAGCCCTCTGCCATATGTGTCTTTGCGAGCCGCTGGAACTATCCTTTTAAATTGGCCGTGTGAGGCGAGAGAAGGGCCGGAATCTGCCCTGGCCTGGTCAGGTTTTGCATTCTCCCACTCCTCCAGTGGTTCGTTCTGTGGTTTCCTTATTGCCTCAACTCGCCTTTCATGGGGTATAACAAGTTGTGGGATCTTCATGGTCTGCCTGAGGAGGGCAAATATATCATCCCTATCCCTTTCACCTCCCATCAGCAACATCCTGCCCAAACTGCAGACAAGCTCTTCATCGATCCAAAGATCACCATGGCGCCAGCGGGTCGCTATGTCGTCCCACATTCGCCGTGCATCCATTACAGATTTATTCCGAAGGGGCCTAAGTTCCTCTGCGCTTATATGGGTCGTGAGTTTTTTTATTGTGTTGTCACGGATCGCGTTGAATATGATGGTAAACGTGAGGTTATTCGGAGCTCGTATGCCCTTGTCTCGTAATTTCGCAGCTATTCCAAACATAGCATCCATATCTCCAGCTTGCGCGCATACTTTCAGCACGGAATTGGTGTGAATAATATTGGGTGTGACAGGAGCATTCTCGGCGTCCATTGAATGGTATAGTGACAAGGCTTGAGCAACAGCAGATGGATGATTATGAGCCTGCCGTGCTAAGCCCCGGAATATAAGAGTATATGTGTATTGATCGGGCGTCTGGCCTCGCTTCTTCATCTCGTTGTATGACTTAATGGCGCTGTTAATCTTTCCCTTCTTGCATTGCCAATCAATGAGATGGTTCCAGCCAACTGTACAGTCAATCGCAGCGCTTGATTTCCGGACTAGATCTTGGGCGTCTTCAAATCTATCTTTCTTGAGCTTCGCAAGGGTATCGTCGGCCAATTTCAGAGGATCGCGGTATTTCATGTCGTAGCGCCGCCTCTCAGGCGCAGCGACGGCGGTTTCATCGTTACCAAAACGATCCTTCCCAAAGGTATCCTCTTTTGAAAACGGCGTTGATTGAGATGGATTCGTCGACCTGTTTATCCTGAATCTCTGCTGTGGTTCTCCATTCGTCCTCCTTCCAGGCCTTTCATCTTCGATTGCGGAGTCGGCCTGACTGCCAAACGTCCGATGCGACAGAGCAGCAGAACTCCTCGCAACTGGCGCGCATATTTGGGAAGTCGATATTCGAGACCTAGTGGCGATATTCGTCACATACCGCTTTACATACGGCCGGTAGTGCAACATGGCCGAATCGTTGAAGCTTTCGCAAAGTTCGTGAAGGGTTCACTTAACTTTTTGGTATCTCAAAGTCTTCACGTGATGTGGCAATTACTGGTAAATTTCTCGGGCCGGAATAATTATTTCGGCGCATTACAGGGGTAACGCGAAACGCGGGCTCTACGCGTGTACCTTGGGGCCCTTTACGCGTGATTAATACCCAGGGCCTTCAACGCGCGAATTCACCCACCAAGCAACCACACTCTCAAAACATTATCTCCATTGTGTGAGCAGGAAGAGTCGAACAACCACCCCGCTATGCGATTTTAGATTTTGTGTTTCTCGGCTCAACATTTCATTATGTCTAAATCGTCTCGTTCGTCAAAATTAGCAGAGCTTCGTGCTCTTCGCGAGTCGGGAAAGAAGCGCCTTGACACCTACGAAGTACACCAAGAGGCGGACCTATACGAAGAAGTGGACGAAGATGGATACAAAAAGGTTATCCGTGATCGCCTGAACCAGGATGACTTTGTCATCGACGACAATGGAGAGGGCTATGCCGATGACGGACGGGAAGACTGGGACCGGCGGCAAGGCTACGATAGCGAGAGCGAGGAGGATGCTCGTCCTAAGGGGAAGAATGGAAAAGCAGCGAAAAGGAAACGGGAAGAAGACAAGACGAAAAGGGAGAATATGGACAAGGGAATCAACAACTACTTCACAAAGGGACCAGTAGTGGCGCAACCGAAAGCGAAGGTAACCCAACGCCCCCTTTCCTTTCGATTGGCTTCAATGCTAACAGTTGAATAGCCTGTGAAAACAAAAGAAGACGACGATTTCTTAGGAGATCTCCTTGCCGAAGTAGACACGAATGTTCTTCCCCGGGCGTCACATCACCCGCCGAAGCAGATGGCTCGACGGGCGAGGGCCCTTTCCCCCGCTATCCAAAGTGCCAAAACCTTATCAGCTAAGAGGGTGAAGCTTGACTCTCCACCTGCACATGATGACGATGACGGTAATTTTATGGGAGGGATGGACGATGATGACATACCAATGAGCGACCCCGCGCCCTCGTCACCAGTTCAGAAAGCCGTAGAGCGGAAAGCACAGGTCGCCATCAAAGCGGAAGAGGAGGATGACTATGATGCGATGGAGGTAGCTCAAGCCGACGGCATTGCTGCGGCGAGTGTCAATATGTCCGGTTCAAGGCCAGTGCCAAG
This sequence comes from Pseudogymnoascus sp. VKM F-4516 (FW-969), assembly GCA_000750815.1. NCBI lineage: Eukaryota > Fungi > Ascomycota > Leotiomycetes > Thelebolales > Thelebolaceae > Pseudogymnoascus > Pseudogymnoascus sp. VKM F-4516 (FW-969). Next base: position 5,428 of record JPJZ01001176.1, on the reverse strand, counting down.
GCTTGTGAAGCCCGAACCATACCCAACTCCAGCAAGTTCCTCGCCCACGAGGCCGCCACCTGAAGAGGTAGATGCGTCGGCCTGGAATAATGTCACTTCACGCTTAAACGTCATCTCCAGCAGCCCACCCACAGATACCAGGACTTACGGAAAGATGGACTACAAAGATGCCATCGAGGAAGACGGAAGTCTGAATATGTTTTGGACGGACTACACCGAAGTGCATGGCAGTCTCTGCCTTTTCGGAAAGGTCAAAAATAAGAAGACCGGCGAGTACGTCAGCTGCTTCCTCAAGGTAGATAATATTCTACGGAAGGTATTCTTTCTCCCGCGGGACAACCTGTATAAGCATGGCAGGGAAACGTCTGAGGAAGTGGGCATGGAAGACGTCTACAAAGAAGTCGACTCGATTATGACACGGATGAGGGTGGACATGCACAAAATCAAACCTTGCTCAAGGAAGTACGCTTTTGAACTTGAGGATGTACCGAAAGAGGGCGAATACCTCAAGCTGCTTTACCCTTACAATAAGCCTGCCCTGCCAATCGACCTGACTGGCGACACATTCTCGCATACTTTCGGCACAAACACTTCAATATTCGAGCAGTTTGTGTTGTGGAAGAACGTCATGGGTCCATGTTGGTTGAAGATTGAAGACGCTGATTTTACCAAGCTCAACAATGCCTCTCACTGCAAGCTTGAAGTTCAAGCCAGCATGCCCAACCTCATCACCCCCCTGACGGAGTCAGACAGCATGGAGCCTCCTCCATTGACCCTTATGAGTCTTGCCTTGAGGACAACCTTGAATGCCAAGGACAACAAACAAGAGATTTTAGCAATCAGCGCCCGTATCTATGAAAATATCTCTCTTAGCGATACAACGCCAGCAGAGCAGATCCCCTCTCGAACCATCACAATTATTCGCCCTGTTGGCTCTTCATTTCCTCTGGGATTCGAAGATCTCATCAAGAAGAAGAGCCGGGGTCTGGTCAAACTGTGTAGACAAGAACCCGAGATACTCAGTTTCTTCTTGGCACAGCTTGATAGAGTTGACCCTGATGTTATTCTTGGCCACCAGCTTGAAGGTGTTGACTACAGCGTTCTCATCAGTCGCCTTCAGAATAGGAAGACTCCTGGATGGTCCAGGATTGGGAGATTTAGGCGCAGTGACTGGCCAAGTTCCATGGGAAAGATTGGAGGCAACTTCTTCGCTGAACGCTCATTGATTTCTGGGCGTCTGCTTTGCGACCTTGCCAATGATGCTGGTAAATCAACAATGACAAAGTGTCAGTCCTGGAGTCTCACTGAAATGTGCAACCTCTATCTGAGTAGCGATAACAACGTCCGCAGAGAGGTCGATAACGAAGTTGCCTTGAAGACGTGGGCCTGCACCAAGGATGGCTTGGTAGACTATATCGGCCACTGCGAGGCAGACACATATTTCATAGCCGCCCTGGCCCTGAAAGTGCAGATGCTGCCGCTCACAAAGGTCCTCACGAACCTGGCCGGAAACTCTTGGGCAAGGACACTTACTGGTACTCGCGCAGAGAGGAACGAGTACATTTTACTGCACGAATTCCACCGCAACAAGTACATTGTCCCTGACAAGGCTCCATTCAAAGGAAGGCCCAAGACGGAACAACAAGACCAGGACGAGGAGGGCGGAGACGCGAAAAAGAAGGACAAGTATAAGGGAGGTCTGGTCTTTGAGCCTGAAAAGGGGCTCTACGACAAATTTGTGCTGGTCATGGATTTCAATTCCCTCTATCCCAGTATCATTCAGGAGTACAACATTTGCTTCACAACAGTCGACCGAACAACTCTTTCGGATGACGAAGACAAGGTGCCAGAAGTCCCTACAGACCAGGACCAAGGTATCCTTCCAAAGCTGATTGCAACTCTTGTTGGTCGTCGTCGACAAGTCAAGAGTCTGATGAAGGACAAGTCCGCAACTGCGGAGCAGCTGGCAACATGGGATATTAAGCAGTTGGCGTTGAAGCTTACAGCCAATTCTATGTACGGTTGTCTTGGATACACCAAGTCACGATTCTATGCCCGCCCCCTAGCTGTCTTGACGACCTACAAGGGTCGTGAGATTCTCCGCAGCACCAAGGAGTTGGCAGAAAGCAAGTCGTTGCAGGTCATCTATGGAGATACAGATTCGGTCATGATCAACGCAAACGTGGACAATGTCGCCGACGCGTTCAAGGTCGGCCACGAGTTCAAGCGCGCCGTCAATGACAGGTACAAGCTTCTCGAGATCGACATTGATAACGTATTCCGCCGCATCCTTCTCCAAGCCAAGAAGAAGTATGCCGCAATCAACCTTCTCGAGGTTGATGGCAAATTTGTCGAGAAGATGGAGGTCAAGGGTCTCGACATGAAGCGCAGAGAATACTGTGCTCTCTCTAAAGAAGTCTCCTCCAAGCTCCTAAACGAGATTCTCTCCGGCGACGAGACGGAGGTTGTCATCACACGCATTCACGACTATCTCCGCGAGATATCGGGCAAAATGCGGGACGACCTCGTCCCCCTACAAAAGTACACCATCTACACCAAACTCGGCAAGAACCCCAAGGACTACCCCAACGCCGACACCATGCCCCAAGTCCAAGTCGCCCTCCGCGAGCTCGCCCGCGGCAAGACCATCCGCAAAGACGACGTCATCGCCTACATCGTCACCGGCGACGGCAAATCCGCCAACGAACCAGCAGCGAAGCGCTCCTACATCCCCGCGGACGTCATGAAGGCCGACTCGGGCCTAAAGGCGGATGCAGAGTGGTACCTGTACAAGCAGATCTTCCCGCCCGTCGAGCGTCTCTGCGCAAACATCCTAGGCACGGATTCTATGCGCCTAGCTGACTGTCTGGGCCTCGATGTGCGCAAGTACAGCATCAACAATAACGTCTCGAACGGCAACGCCGAGACGGAGATCCACCCGCTGGAATCGCAGATCGATGATGAAGTCCGCTTCAAGGACGCAGCGAGACTGCAGCTCAGCTGCAGAGTGTGTAAGGGCACATTCGGCTTCGAGGGACTCCTCGGCAGTCTCGAGAGCTGCTCGCCCAACGGGATTACCTGCCGCTGCGGCGCGACGCTGAGGAATCTCGCGGTTGTGGCGCAGCTTGAGCACCAGATTAGGCAGGAGACGTCGAAGTACTATGAGGGTTGGTTGGTGTGTGATGACCAGGCTTGTGGTGCGAGGACGAGGCAGATGAGTGTTTATGGACATCGTTGTCTTGGGCCGAGGGGGCTGGGACAGGGGTGTTTGGGGAGGATGGGGTATGAGTATTCGGAGAAGGCGATGTATAATCAGCTGCTTTACTTCTCGAGCTTGTTTGATGTGGAGAAGGCGAAGGAGAAGTGTGCGGGGACTGATAGAGGTGAGTTTTTCTAGTGTTGGAGTTGCTTTATGGGCTTTGCTAACTGGTGGGTAGATCAAGTGTTGGCGCTTGGAGAACATAATAGGGTGAGATTTGATACCTTGAAGGGAGTGGTAGAGAGGTATCTGGATAAGTGTGGACGGCAGTGGGTTGCGATGGATAGCTTGTTTGGCAAGCTGGGGTATGGACCGGCTGTCGCAGCATAATGAGGGAGGTGGGTGAAGGTTACGATTGAAACATACTCATTTTGTATTTCTTCGGCGTTGGAGGAGCGATGGGTTGTGTTTTGTATTCCCTGTCTGGATAGGCAAATATGATCATGCTGTTTTAACAGGTTGGTTGGACTGTGAGAGTTGATGATAGTTGACAAGACGTTGATATTGTGGAGGTAGTTGACAATATTATCTCACCGTTACTCTATATTCTCTATATTCCGTTTGCGTAATCGTAAACATTGACTGCTAACATTCTTGAGAGGTATAGGGGAAATTTGTAACTCAACAACGATTATCTACGATACCTACCACAAAGAGACCATTTATGTGGAGCCGCTTCAGGAGTAACCCACATTCTGCCTCACCCCACCGCCCGCACCAGCACCAAACCAGGCATAGCCCTCATTCCAAAGTTACCGCAATGTGGCATGAGTAGAAATAAATATCACCACCACCCTCCCCACATCACCTTCCATTGAAACCGCCTCCACTCCCCTTTCCCCCCTCAATCCCTCTCACAGATCCTGTCTACAACAGACAGAAAAACGACATAATGGCGCGCCACAAACAAGCCACCCCCCTCCGCCGAGAGCACAGCTCCGAGTACACGAGTAGCGCGGATCGCAATGGCGCGACGCCCACGAAGCGCTCGCGCAACCTCGATTCTAGCAGTGTCGCGACGCCGGTGAAGGCAAATGGACATGCCGCTAATGGCGCCGCTGTTGCTCCAGTGGCAGAGACGAAGAAGAAACAGGCGGGGCTGCTGGAATTGGTTATTGGAGTCTCGGGGATCTATGCTTCTTTGTACGTCCCCCTCGTTCGAGTCCTATCACCCCTCCCCTCCCCTCCCACCATATTCCACACAAGAAAGAAAGAGAATCTAACGCACCAAAGCTTAACCTGGGCCCTCCTCCAAGAACGCCTAACCACCACCCCCTACGGCCCCCCCACGGCGCGGGAAGTCTTCAAATTCCCCATCGTCCTCAACACAATCCAATCCCTCTTCGCCGTCCTCACTGGCCTCTCATACCTCTACCTCTCCGCCCCCTCCGGCTCCCCCGCGCCCGCCATCTTTCCCACCCGCGCCATCACGCTCCCTTTGCTGGCTGTGGCCCTCACAGCCAGTCTGGCGAGTCCGTTTGGCTATGCGAGTTTAGCGCATATCGATTATATCACGTTTATCCTGGCGAAGAGCTGTAAATTGCTTCCGGTGATGTTTTTGCACGTTACGCTGTTTGGGAGGAGGTATCCGTGGTATAAGTACCTCGTTGTCCTCACCGTCACTGCTGGGGTGGCGGTATTCACTCTCCACGCTTCATCCGCTAAGAAGCACAAGGTGAAGCAAGGCGGGGGAGAGGAGGAGAGGAATAGAGCATGGGGCCTCCTCATGCTAGGGGTGAATCTCCTCCTCGACGGACTGACGAACACGACGCAAGATTACATCTTCAAAACCCACCAGCCCTACTCCGGCCCACAAATGATGTGCGCAACCAACATCCTCTCCTCCGCCCTCACAATCTCTTACCTCCTCCTCTCCCCCCTCCTCGCCACCACACCTCTCGGCATCTACTTAGGGCTGGACCTCACATCCTCCGCCTCCACGGGCGGCGAGGTACTCGCTGCTGTCAGCTTCTTGGGGAGGCATCCAGCGGCGTGGGTGGATGTGCTGGGATTCGCGGCGTGTGGTGCAGTGGGGCAGTTGTTTATTTTTTATACGTTGAGTGTGTTTGATAGTGTACTGCTTGTGACGGTTACGGTGACGAGGAAGATGTGTACGATGGTGTTGAGTGTGGTGTGGTTTGGGCATAGGTTGAGTGTTGGGCAGTGGGT
>JPJZ01001175.1:0-48112 GCA_000750815.1 Pseudogymnoascus sp. VKM F-4516 (FW-969) | reverse complement strand
GTGGGAATTGGTGGGGGGGAGGGGGGGGATTGTTTGGGTGGTTTGGGTGGTTTGGGTGGTTTGGGTGGTTTGGGTGGTTTGGGTGGTTTTAAGTGTGGCTTTTTCCGTAGTAGATACTGCAGTTAGACGGACACCAACGTGCCAACGTGCCAATGCATGTATGTACGGAACAGTGCGAGTACAGCTGGGAGTTGTACTCTGTGGTACCATTGTATATTTGTGAGGGTATATTTCTGTGTATTCATTGACTACGTAGAGGATATTACCATAGTGGTCTGGCGTAAAGTACGAAATATTGAATAGCGTGGTACATTGGACATTGTATAGATACAGTGACATGCAGCGGGTGGGTTCTTATCTGGGGCAGTGCTTTTTTGCTGTCAATACAGTTTAGTTGGCTTAGTTGGTACCATATAACGGTGAGCGCTATAATGAGCGCCATATGGAGCGCTGAAGTGTACTACTATGAGAGAGAGTGTGATTGACATGACGTGAACCCGCACATGATTTTCCCTTCTAGTGCTGTATAGAGTAATATTTTAGTATTATGGTAGTAGTAGAGAAGGATACACCGCACTATACTAAACTTACACTATACTACACCATCCCATCCCTTCCGCTAGAAATTAATGCCTACGGGAGGGAGTAATCCCTACTGCAACTCAAGACTTGGTGAATGCTACTTTCTTTTTATACACCCTTAACCCTGACTTCCCTTATTTTATTTTCGGGTTTTGTGTTATGGTTGCCCCCCCCCTCTTCTTCATCCAATATCCAATCGGTATGCCAGCTAGTCTAAATCTCCACGTGTGACTGACGTCCCGGCACTTCGTCAGGCGCATCCGTGAGGGGCCTGTCCTTGCTTGGTCTTGTGTATGGACCGGTTTGTATGGTCGAGGTGTGTGTGGTTTGGGGTTATGGTCTGGCGCCAGAACAGTCTTTTATTGATCTATTCTCATTCTTTCCCTTTCAATTAATCGAGATGCATGTGTGGAGTACCGCATGTGCTGTTGTGCTTCCGTTCTGTACTGTACTCTGTGCATATGTAGCTTGTATGTGTATGTGTAAGTGTATGTTGTCTGTATGTAGGTGTATGTATGTGTATGTATGTGTAGGTAGGCACACCGCACAAACGTACGTACAATGCATTACAATATTAGCTACGGCTACCTACGGCGACTTTTGTCTGGACGACCGAAGAATTGAGAAGGAGTGAGGGCGTATGAGATTGGGGAAGACTGAAATTGTACAGTACTCCGCCCTCTGTGTATGTACTTTCCTCTACCAAAATAGGAAGTACAGATTGTTGGACTGTGGACTTCGAACTGTGGACTTGGGACTGTGAACTGTTGGTCTACCTCCGTACTCGAGTATGTAACTAAAATTATGTATGTACAAATTCAATACTACTCTACCAAAACACGCGGCCATGCGGCCATGCACGCCCCCCATCAAACTACATCCAGCTCCATCAGCTCCATCAGCTCCACGACGGGAAACGAGTGGGTGTGCGCTATTATAGTGAGAGTACTCTGGTATCCCTCTGCTGCTCCCTGCTATCCCTCTGCTACTCCCTGCTACTCCCTGCTATTCTCTGCTATTCTCTACAATCTTCTCTGCTAACCCCCCCTACTAGCTCTCTACTAACTACCTACTAACTCTCTACTAACCTTCTACTGTACTACCCTCTACGGCCATCTACAGCTTTCACTAATCCTCTATTGTACTACCCTCTTGCTAACCCTCTACTCTACTACTCTACTACCCTCTTCCTACCCTCTGCTACCCTCGACCTCGTCTATTACTACCCTCTACTACTCTGCTATAGTAATACCTTCTCCTGCTCTCCACACTACTACTATCTTTAACTAACTCCCCCTTCTCTATACGACTTAGAGTACACCCTCCTCCTGCAACCTTCACTGCACTCGCCCGCACTCGCCTGCACTCTCCTGCAACAACAATATCCCCTGGTCCTTGTTCCCCCAGTCCCCTGGTATTATTGATCGCCATCTTGCGCCCACCCCTTGCCCCTCTCTTAGGAGGAGGAAATCAGACCATAATATTAATTTCTCAGGCATCTCACTCTTCCCCATCCAGCGACTGACCCATACAATGTATCTACTCAAACGGCGATCTTCTCACGATAATCCTCTCCATATGCGTCCTGCGTCTCTCCCGCCCGTCTTTCTCAGCTTCCCTCACCCGTCTCTTCTCAGCTCTTCTTGCCCAACCCCCCGCTTCAATTTTGACCCAGCGATAAATTCCGCCCTTTTTTCCCATGATGCACAATGATTCTCCTGTCCCCAGTAAAATGTAACCGTCGTTTGAGCGCCAAGCGATCAATCACTAGAATCCACTTATTTCACTCGTGGCCCAGAGGAACTTTCCACGTATCCTCTACCAGAGTACGGCTACTCTACACGAACTGTAGTACTCTACTCCAACTACTCTAACTACTCTAACGTGAAGCGATTATGGGCGCAGCTCAAATTGGACATCGGAAGCGAGCTGTGACGTTAGAGTGCCTCCAATATTAGGTATTGGTCCAGCTTTTTGTCACAAATGCGAGGCTCTTTGGGCTCCAGATTCTGGACTCCATTTTCGCCCAGCGTACTACAATGACTTTGTACATGTGCACGGAGCATATCGAATCGATTATTATATCTTCCCATGTGTTGGAAATCGTGGGGAATTCCTTCTTGTGTACCCGGGTCCTCGGTGACTCCAGCTGAATCGTTCGCCACAATACTTCCGTACCAGTCTGTTGGCTGCACCGTCTATTCGTCCCCAATCGTCCCTAATTACCCGCACCGAATTGCCGCACTCCATTTACATCAATCCAGGCTTTTCCATTGGGCCTCTTCGTCGTTGTACTTAGAACGAATTATGGCAGGGATGTGGGGATGTGTGGGCTCTTTCCCATCCCGGTAAAAATGAGTGCTCCAGTCCTGGTACCAGAGGATGTGGCTCCTGACTCTAGTAAGAGGATCATCGGAGGGAAGTGACATATCCAGCTATACCTAGGCCAGCTGGCCATGCAGGCCCAGATTCTTGTTCATTCTTGGTCGCATTGTTTTTCACCAGTTGGACCAGTTGGACCAGCGCGCCCCTTACAGCAAACCAGTATTACATTTGATGAGCATCTATGTCGTGCCCTCCCTGAGAACTCTTACATACAGAAATTTGCCTCTTCCAAATTTCCTTAACACCCACTGAGGTTATCGCATGGCGTGGGCTATCGCGGAGACGCCGACATGAGGGTTTTAGAATGCCCCTTGTCCATCTTTCAGAGGAGGATGTGCTTTCAGCGAAAATGGTATCATGTCCCCGTCGCATATTACATTAAAGGACCTCAGGAAAGTATACAACGCTGCGCGCCTTAACTGAGTCACGAGGTTTCTCCCCGCACAATCCACAAACGCCATAATCTCCCGCGTTGGTGTATGGGACTCCCCGACCTCCCCGACAAACCTCGCTCTGGCATTTCCAAACATCGAGAACCTTTGTGGGATCGAGGACATTGGCACACACCATGCACGTGGGCGACCCAATACTGTTTTCCACTGAACACACAGGGCAAGTTGGTGTTGTTGATGTTGTCGCTGTGGATACCTCAGACGAAGACATTATTCGCTGCTCTTGAGTCAGTACAGTTGATCCATCAGTACCTTCTTCATTCGACGGATTTTGAGACATCGACGGCTTATTCTCCGCCTCTATGTTGGCTCGTAGGATGTTGTTGGTGTTTTTTCTGTCTTCGGTCATCCCGAATTTTAGAAGCTCAGACATCTCATCCTTCACATTGTTTTCGTCTGGATCTTCATCGTCACAGATTCGGATCAAGGTCCTCCCTTTACCATCGTGTACCTTGTTGCCATTCGAATCCACCGCCTCTTCTGGATCAGACGGACCGGCTTCCCAATCACTTTCAGTCTCGCTCCCAGACCGAGCCACCTCATCTTCAGCCTTAGCCATATTGTCCTCTCCTGCCGTAGTCGTAAACCTCGAAAGCGCCGCCATGGCTCTCAATTCTCGTCCCCGATTGCTACCAGCAACTCGCGGGTTACCAGCTGTCTTTTTCCCCTTCTCAAGTTTAGCTTTTGTTTCCTCGTCTGCGCCGAGAGCGACGCCATTGACCCCAAATTTCTTCACAATCGTTCGTTCTTTCCGTTCTTTGTAGCTCAGTTTTGGCTTCGCGGCCCTCTTCCGCTTTCCAGACGATCTGAAAGTCCCCCCACAAAGATGCTCAGGCAAAGTTTCTTCGCTCCCCAAGCTTGCTTCATCGTATTGGCCAGTTAATAAAGTACGGCCACGACTCCACATCCCATCCCCAGTGTAGCCCTTTTGCCACAGCGCCTTCAGCTCAGTTGAGTATTGGTCTTTTACTTTCCAAAACGCCTTGGAATGGTTCATTTGCTTGCAATGTGCGAGCTCATGCATCATGACCATTTGTACAAACTTGAACGGCAACCAGTGCCCTGATGGTGCCTTCAAAACAAGCTGTATAACTTCACCGGCGTTGAAATTCCGCCCAAGGAACTCCGGGTTGCATCTATGCTCCTCGAGGGACATCACGGCGAGATGATTGGCCCGCATTATTGGCTTGCAAATCGCAGCGATACGCTGGAGAAAATCCTCTGAAAGATTCTTATCTGGGCCATCCAGTGGCTTTATGAAGTTGATGTGCTCATTGGGCTGCTGGCGGCGAGCGTTAATGCGCTCGATACCGAGAGGCATGGTGATTGACAACTGCAGCAATGGCCATGAGGGCTATTGCTTTAATAGTGATTCATGCTCGATAGTTGATTCGAAGTTGGACCACGAAAAAAACGAGCTACAGGACTGATGTGTTGAGGTCGGGAGGCAAACATGTGGATAACTTATATCAGCACTCGCTTATCAGGGAGCCAGCTGAACCTGCAACAACGATTTGCTGCTTGATTGCTAACATACGGTATGGACGAATAAGTCCTCGAAATAGGCAGCAGCGGTATTTGGTGCTCGTGGAAAGCGCACATATCTATTCACTCAATAGCGGGTTTACATGTCACGTTTTCATAGCAGCCAGACAGGTCACGCGATTTCATAACTTTGAACGTATTTGGTCTGCTCTGACTCTTTTGACACAAATCGCAAAACTCAAGCTCTTCTGTCCAGCTAAATAAAAAAAAACTCTCATTTCGCCTGATAATATGCTATCCCCATGATTAAAGCGCCAATTGAACAATAAAGCAATGTTTCCACACCCCTGTGATTATCCTTAAAAACACCTCAAATACGGTGTTTTTCGCTCTCTGTTACAATGTTAGCTTCTATATCATATAATCAACAGAAGGTATTCATTACCTAATCTGGAGTAGAGCATATACAGTGCCATCTGGTTGCACTCCGCAGTCCCCGTGATTGTGACAAGCCTCTCGTTGCTGTTATCTTGAGGTTCGTTAATTTTGATGACACTGCCACTGAGTTGGCGTATCTCGTTGATCTTAGCACCGCCCTTGCCAATGATAGCTCCAACCATATCATTGGGGATATAGATTTGTTGTGTCAACGGCTGGCCGGGGACAACACCCTGCATTGGCTGAGCTGGTGGCCCGGCGTGAGAAGCAGGACCTCCATGGCCTACTTGCTGAGGTTGCTGTGGGGCTACGCCACCATACCCAGCTGCAGGAGAACCGCCGTAATGCATCGACGCGCCGGCTTGCTGTGGACCTGGACCTTGAACGTAAGGTTGCCCGTACTGAGCTGCTGGTGTTTGACGCGATCGGATGTCATTGTGGCGAACATTATCAGGGTGACCGTAGTTCCCTCCAGCAGGTTGAGGGACGTAAGGGACAACTTGCATCCCGCCAGGAATTACTCCTGCTGGGCCTCCGCTACGAGTGGCGTAGGCCGAAGCTGTTGGTCCTCCGAAGCGTTCAGTCAGCTGCTCCAAAAGAGTGCTGGCTACATAGTAAGTCGCGATATGAACAGCATCGGCAACGCCAAGGACGACGACGGAGCGTTCTGTCGAAAGAGGGAGGCATGCATCGGACGCATTAAGTCGTGCTCCCGACTGCTCTTGGATTTCTCTGATTCGGACACCACCTTTCCCAATAATTGAACCGATGAGAACATGGGGTACAAGAAGACGAAGCGGGTATGTTCTTGACTGTGGGGTTGATGGCTGATCAAGTGGCTCACCGTTCAAAGTGCGAATAATCAAGCCAAATGCCTAATAATAAGTTAGAAGCGTAGCAAATTGGTGAAGGGTTGCAATATACCTTTGCGGCCGCATCAACCACGCCACTGACAGTGAGGATTCTCTCCACGGCGCCCTTTTGGTAGTCGCTGACGGTACACTTGGCGCCAGACATCTTGCGGATAAGTGTCACATTCTCTCCTCCTTTACCTATGACAGTTGCGGCCTCTGCACTTGATATAACAGCGCGGATGTGGATCCAGGAACTTTCATCGTGTTGGATTGCATTTCCCGACGAGCTTTGGTCTCCTGCAGATGGGATGGAACCTTCAACAGTACGACTAGCATCTGGCGCATCGTTCACAACAACGTCGCCTTGTTGATCTTTGGATTCGGTTTGAATGCCATTGGTTGAGTCGCCGGCCTCAACCTTAGCATCGCCTGACTCATCACCTAAGGCCGTTTGTCCTGCTGTCTCATCGGTATCTTCCTTCGTAACTTTATCAAGAGCCGGACGTTTGGCATCTGGTTGATCAGTGGGACCGGATGGAGAAGATGGATCTTCCAATGGGCGCTTGGCTGACTGGATGGGGGTGGGTGGTGAGGCAGACATATTTATTGATTTCGCTGCTTGTTAATCTTTGACTAGCTCAGGATGCGGTCGGAAGGGAAGTCGGAAGTAATTAGTCTTGTATTGATCGAATTATGTACACCGTGGGGATGCTCGAAAGGAAACGTGCTGGTGCTGGTGCTGGAGTTCGAGTGAAGGGAGAGAGCGTGTGCTTGGACGGAATCTGTTGACAAGGGGATGGATGCGATGATGGAAAGCAGCCAGGTTCCGTGACGGATCTGTAGGCTTGTGTGTAATGGGATCTGTGAAGGCGGAGAGCAGGTGAAGGTGAAGGTGGAGTGATGGATGAACAGTGGTTTCAGGTACTTTGTGAAGAAAGCAGATTGAGAGACCCAAAGTCAAACCTCTAGATCCTCCAATGCTGAGATGACCGGACCGAAAGATGCGATTGTCGAAAATGGAAACTATGTTAGGGTGACGCCCAGGGTATGTTGCCGTTAATTGAGGATGACAACGAAGGTCAATATTGCGGGAAGAGCGTGAAAGAGATGGCAGAAGTAGAATTGCGCGAGTGAAGATGCAGATAATACGCGTGATGTCGAGAAGCTGGAAGGAACCGGTCGCCTGAAAGAGCTAGTCCACGAACAGAAACAAAAAGAACTAATCACGTGACATAGAGCCTCATATATTACTTTGGCATCATAATGACGCTGAGTAGTGATCTCATCAGAAATATATATTTGCCTTCGTGATGATATATATTTCCTGTGGAAATGCCTATAACTGCTACTTTGCCCCTTGGGCATTCATATTCCCATAAATCTCATTGCCAGTAACTATACAACATCGTAAGGTCTTATATAATTGCAAGTATGGCATCTACCACTGGAACATATAGGCCAAGCAATCATCATGGTCTTAAGGAAGATGGCACTCCTGATCAGAGAATGAACATCAATACCAGTGAAACCACCTACAGGCCTAGCCATCATGATGGTCTTAAGGAGGATGGCACTCCCGATAAGAGAATGAACACAGGACGTGAGCATTTTGCACACTCTCCTCCTAAATGCATGCTGCAGTGCATATTGTCATCCGCGAGCTGTTTGCTGATTCTGGCTAGAATTTGCGCATGGGAAAGTAGATCCTCACGAGGCTGGCCAGGCCGGGGGTCACGCTGGTACCACCAGTGCTGTTGGTAGCGGCGACGCTTCTGGCAGCGGCGGAAAGTACAAACCCGTCGAACATGGTGGCCTGAAGGCGGACGGAGGCAAAGATAAACGTGTTGGCACTCACGGTAAATTTCCCGTGGCTATTTGCATCAGTTCCATTTAGCTGACATGCTGCCTTAGAATTTGCCCACGGAAAAGTCGATCCACACAAGGCAGGTCATGAAGGTGGCTCCAAGTAGTTTTATAGCACCGCCATATGTACTGTGAATAGCTGGAAATTGAAGCCAGGGATTTAAGCTGATAAAATTTCCGTCTTTCTCTCTTGTATAATTGCTGTTGCCATGCAGGACCCCGCATAAGATATACCCATGCCAAGCGATTTGACCTGTCAGCACGGTTCTCGCATAGGCACGAGTACCTACCCTTATTTACAACCCCAGCGTTTTCTCTATTGGTATCGGAGCCGAGTTAGATCTCAGTGTATATACTTTACACCAAAGTGCATAACTCCGTACGATAGTTGGTATTGCTGTATAGTACAAGCTACTCGAGTAGCGCGCAGAATAACATCACGTGAGCAAGCCTTTAATTGTACTGTACTGTACCACAAATGTTTGCCTTGCTTTTGTGGCACTGTTCTTGCGCCTGGCCAGACGCGTTATAACGCGCTTTATGTGTCCCTTGGTGGCTTTTATGCACAGCAAATTCACAAATGAGCAAAATGGAGAGCACAGCCAATTCCCGCGCAACCAGCGCCCATGCAGCGCGGTTGGATCAGACCCTGAAGGACCTCCAAAGGAAGGTGAAGGAACAAGAAGAAGCGCTGACGAAGGTATCTCGGTGTCAATTGTATAAGAGTATTTCGTGGCATTGACTTGTGGGTAGCTTCGTGCCGCTGGAAAACCAATTCAAGAGCAACCAGACAGCAACAAGGGCATTCAGCTGCGTCAGATCAGCCAGATCAAATCTGCATTTGAGGCCCTTACTCCCGTAGAACCATATACCCCGCTTCCTGATTCACCACTGCCATCACTCCTTGCTCTCCGGACAACACACGGCACCATCAGCGAGGCAAAGTCTGCTCTAATCATCACCAAGCATGATCTTTCTCACGTAGAGCAGTTGCTACAGAAGGAGACAGCCGATTTAGAGGATGGAAGGCTTATCGAAAAGGCCCTTCAAACCCGTATATCTGCTCTCGAAGATACAATAGACAAACACGTGCAGAAGCCGATGACCCAGGTAGCAAAGGACATGATGCGGGACCTAAAAAACAAGAAGGTACGCTACGACATGGATACGGTTACGCTCGTCAAGTCATTTAACGATTTCGTCGACGATCATCTGGCCGTAATGCTTGCGGCTGAGGAACTCGGTGGTCCTGTTGTAGGGGAACTGCTCAACGTTGACGAAACGAACCTTGAGGCTGGCTTCAACGCACAGGGAAAAGCCAGAAAACCGAAGGGTCCGTTGAGTGAAGCTGGAAGGCAGCAGCGAATTGACGAGATCTGGAGGCAGCAGCCAGAACGAGAGCGCCGGGCGCAGGAACCATGGAACGAGACGACGGCGGCAGCGACGGAGATGCGAGAGCTCACAGAGCTGCTGTTGAACAATCTAGTGGAGGCAGATGGTGGGATGAATGGTGGGTACGTGGAGCTGGATAGAGAAAGTGCGGCAGCAAGATTTTTGGTCAGGTCCAGGGTAGCACAGTTTCATCCGAAAGATGCGAGACGTTTGCGATTGATCGATTTTGGTAAAGATTTGGTTAGCTGAATGCTTCGATACGCACTCGCTGTTACAGTTGGCCGTGTATAAGAATCCAATCCTCAGAGCGCATTCTCCCGGTGATCGGTTGCTGTTGCCATATGCTGCGTAAAAATAGTCAATCTATGGCTAGAGTTTTGGTAGGTTCTGTTCCGTTAGCTATCTTTCACAGCTCCCCATACTTTTCACAGTTCTCACAAGAACCAAGGGAGATGTTTACGTCTGGTGGTATCCCGCATGCGAAAATCAGCAGGCGAGGTTGCTGTTGCCATATTCTACTTGAAAATGGCCTATGCATGGCAAGATTCTGTGCAGTTACCTGTCTTTCACCGTTCCCCATATCTGTCACAGTTCCCACAAGGACTGAACGAGGTCTTTACTTCCGGTGATATCCCACATGTGAAAATCAGTTGACCGGGTCTACAAGCATTGGAGGGTGAATCTGTTGTGCAAACTGTAGCCTAATTTATAATATCCTGTAATAGCACCCACAGTGATGAATGTCTCTAATCTATGTGGTCGTTCCTGAGTGCAAACAGGGCCTTCACCACCTCCTCGGGCTTGCTTCTTATAGCATCGTGGTACATCGAGTTTGTAATGAACTGTTTGCAGTTCTTGATCTTCGCCACTGTTTCTTGGACAAGCCCGAAATCGACGTACATGTCATTGACGAAGGTCGCCGCATAAACCGGTACCTCATTCCGAGCTAACTGCCAATCATCGTATAGAACTGGCCATTCCTCGTAGTCGGCGATGAGCTGGGCAACTTCCTTCAACTTCGAAAGCTCTGGGTATGTCTCAAATGTAAAGGGATAAATCATCTCGCCGGAGAAATGGAGTGGATTCTGGCGCACTGAGGCGGGACTTGACGGCGCACCGGATATCCACGGATACTCGCCGAGGGATTGTCCCACACGGTAAGCTGCCCAGTCTGAGGCTCTACCCTCGCAATAGATCGACTCATGCAGAATAGCGTAGATGATGTTGTCGTCAAATCCTACGAGACTTTCGAAGATTGATAGAGTCGGGCGAGTAAAAAAGCTGAATTGAGATAGATCCGACCGCATGCGCATAACGATGCTGTGGAGGGTGTCTATGCCGCCATGGCCACCGAGAAGCATGCCGAGCATTAAGAATCTTCGAACGGTTAAGGTGCCACCACCAGGCAGGCCTAGGCCATTCTGGGACTTAATGTATATTGCTAGGTCGTGTACGGCCTCAACATCGTCTGGGAATTTCTGATAGTATGCCTGGTTCCGTTTGGTGACCTGAGCAAATGTTGCTTTGTAAACCTCGTCTGCTGATTTTCCGACGGGTGGGATACCACCGGAAGTGAAAACCTCCCTCAGTCCTTGTGGGAACTGCGAAAGATAGGTAACGGCACAGAACCCACCAAAACTCTGACCAAAGATAGACCATTTCTTGAGCTCCGGAGGATAATCGGCAGTGAGGTTCTTGCGGATTGCCTCACAATCCTGAACGATGCTGTCAGCTCTGAATGCTTTCAGATAATCTGCTTGTTGCTGCGAGTCGCCCTTTGAGGCGAGAGTAGCAGCAGTGATGGTGGAACTAAGCCCGGTGCCTCGCTGGTCCAAATAAAGCATCTGATAGCCTTGCTCGAGGACAAGATTCGTCACCGACATTGACTGGGGTGCGCTGCAGCCAAAACCGGGACCACCCTGAAGATAGACAAACCATGGCTTTTGCGACTTCTTGTGAAGCTCTTCGTCGCTCAATGGAGCAGCTGTTGGTTCATGCTTGGTAACGCTTCTCCCGAATAGACGCAAGGTCTCGGAAGAGCTGCTTGAGTAGTTTAGGGGAACCTCGAAGAACAGCTCCGTTATTTTCAGTTTGCCTGAGATGCTGTTAGTTTGTTGGGTGTGGCAAGAGCATGGCTAGAACACCATGAGACTAAGAGCTCACCTGGAACAATGTGAGATCTGCTCTCAATAAGTCTAGCAGCCATATTTGTATGTGGGTTGAGGGCTACTCTTGGGCAGGAACCGCAATGCGATAATATTAGGGCACCAAAAGAAGTTGTAGCCGTTATAGTAAATCTACTCCGTTATACTGACTGTTGTGATAATGTGAGATTTATTATGGGCAGAAACTGTGAAGTGAATGGTTGGATTTGGTGTTGAAGGAGCATACAGCAACAGGACAGTACAGATAAAACGCGGGGTTTGGGCGGGGCGGCGACCCTTTGGTATGATTTGTGGTGTTTGCAGTAAAAGGTTGGTATGGTAACCCGCAGATTCATAAGTTCTCGTAATAGAATATCTCTATTTATATTATTATCTACTACTACTACATTGTAGAATATAAACCGCTGTTCATGTACAAGAAGTGTAGTATTTCAACTGGAGTAAGTTGGCCCGCATATGAGTTACTGTATGTTAGCTTGGGCCCATTAAAGTTACCCGCGTGTTGTGGGACTTTTGGAGACGTTTTTCTTCCGTTTGCTCGTCCACAATCGATCCCCTGCACAGTCCGACTGCTAGTCCACATAGCCTAACTCGTAACGCTTAACCTTGAAAGGGTTTTGACAACGTCCCGCATCAAAAAGCCCTAACGCAATATTAGCCTCACTACGAACTCGAGGCTGAGGCATCGTGAGAGGCAAAGAAACCAATTTTTGGAAGTATGGCTAAGGACAAGAAGTCAAAATCTGATGGAAAGAAAGCCAAATTAGAGGAGAAAAAAAAGAAGCAGGTTAAGAAGGGCCAGAAGAAGGAAAAGGCTAAAAATGCCAAGGCCAATGACAGTGATGCGGAGGACGTAGACTTGGACGCCGTGCTTGCTGAGTACGCCTGGCAACAAGAGCAATTCCTCAAGGTCTCCGAGACAGCTTGCGAACCTCCTAGGCCGCGGGCTGCTGCTACCATCATTCCATCGCCAGCGAATACCAATGAACTATTTCTGTTCGGCGGCGAATATTTCAATGGTGCCTTAGCTACTTTTTTCAACGATCTCCATGTGTATCTCACTGATCGGGACGAATGGCGGGTTGTGACGTCCCTGAACACCCCTCTTCCTAGATCGGGTCATGCCTGGTGTCGAGGCGGCAACGCTGGCGGAGTTTATCTATTTGGCGGAGAATTCTCCTCCCCAAAGCAAGCGACGTTCTACCACTACAACGATTTTTACAGGCTGGAACCGTCTACGCGTGAATGGACAAGGGTAGAATCTCCAAAAGGTAAAGGTCCGCCGGCGAGGAGCGGGCATCGCATGACGTTCTTCAAGAATTATATCATTCTGTTTGGAGGCTTCCAGGATACGTCCCAGCAAACCAAGTATCTAGCTGATCTCTGGCTTTATGATACTCAAAGCTTTACTTGGCATAGTCCGGTGTTGCCACCAGCCTCTCAAAAGCCTGACGCACGATCGTCGTTCAGCTTCCTGCCGCATGAGAATGGTGCCGTCCTTTACGGTGGATACTCTAGGGTCAAGGCCACAGTCACAGGGAAACAGACCAAAGGAGGTGGCCAGGTTCAGCGAAACGTCCTCAAACCTCTGGTCCACACCGATTCATGGCTTTTGCGCATTGTCCCTCCTGTCGCTGGTAGTGCCCCAAACACGCCTCCCAGCGTACGATGGGAGCGACGGAAGAAGCCTGCAAACACGCCGAATCCAGCTCGGGCTGGCGCGACAATGGCGTACCATCAAGGGCGAGGAATTGCTTTCGGTGGCGTGCACGATGTGGAGGAGAGCGAAGAAGGTATTGATAGCGAGTTCTTCAATACTTTATACGCTTGGAACATTCAACGTAACCGCTACTTCCCTCTTACGTTGCGTAAACCGCGAACTGCGAAGAAAACCAAGGTAGTGGAACGTGGAACCAGGCGAGGTAGGGGCCAGGCGAACGAAGAAGAGCTCTTACGAAATCTAGCAGCGATCGAGGCTGGAAAACCGTATGAGGACGTAGATGACAAGGAGTGGGATGCACCGGCCGAAGAAAAAGGAGGATCTGACAAAATTGTGAAAGAAAACGCTTCGGAGTTTCCGCATCCAAGATTCAACGCCCAGCTTGCGGTTCAGAACGACGTCCTATACATTTATGGTGGCACTTTTGAGAAAGGAGACCGTGAATATACCTTCGATGAGATGTATGCAGTCGACCTAGGCAAATTAGATGGCGTCAAGGAGATCTTTCGACGCGAACCAGAGAATTGGCAAGGAAGCGAAGATGGAGACAGTAGTGACGATGAAGATGGAAGCGACGACGAATACGACGAGGATGACGAATCTGAAGACGAGGATGCAGATGACACAGCTCAGAAACACAAGCCACTCCACAGCGAATCGAAACGGAAAAACAATAAGATTACTACTGGTGATGACGATACAAGCCCTGTCCCCGAAGAGCCATCAGTCGACGAAGAAATAGAAACCAACGCTCCAGTTGTGGATGACCCACGGCCTCACCCACGGCCGTTTGAGTCTCGACGCGAGTTTTTCGTGAGGACGTCGATTGAGTGGCAAGAATTGCTTATGGAAAGTCTGGCGATGCGTGGCTTGCAAATAGAAGGTTTCGGCGCCAAGGAAATCAAGACTAAAGCATTTGAAATGTCTGAGGAGAAATGGTGGGACAGCAGAGAGGAGATCACAGCGATGGAGGAAGAACAGGACGCAGCTGGTATTGGAGAGGTTGTTACCTTGGCTGACCGTGGTGATGGGGCAGCAACAGGTGCAGGAAGACGACGATGATCCTTCAAATTTAGCATAACGATGGAATGATTAAATAGGAGGCAATATTCGAGATTGACTATGTTTGCTGCCTTGTGCATAGCTCCTTGTTACGACTAGTAATCGAGCTACGATGCATCAATAATCCCATCCCGAAAACAACTGAAGAATAACACCTATTCAGGCGCTACATGCCTTGCATCCAGTAGAACACATACGCCTAGTCTCCCGTGTCCCTCTCATATTAATACACTTGGTGATATCCACGACCTTACGTGTCCAAATCCATCTTCTCCGCAACAGCAGCATCGGTGCTCTCCAGTTCATGGACAGTAACATATCTGCTGATATCCTCCTTGGTGACGATCTTCTCGTTGAGCACTGCGGTTGTGCCCCTCTTGAAGACGTAACTCTTCTGCTTTTTACTACGCTGGTTCGGCTTGATATATCCCCTCTTGAGTGTCGTCATGTCCTTCTTAATGATAGCTACATCAACATTCGATCCTGAGCCCAAGTCGTTGAAAATACCAGCTTGAATGGCATTTGATGCAAGCTCGATCGCTTCTTCCTCGGTCAACTTTGACTTCCACTGCGTCTCGAATACAGACATAGCCGCCAGTGATCCACTGCCCATTGTAACGTAAGGGAGCTTGTCTGTGCTGCCATGTGCATGGACTGTGTATAGACCAACACCAGTTGGGTCAACGCCAGCCACAACCAAGTATGCGCCAATGTGACCCTGGTACTGGAATAAGTGCTGTTTCAGCATTGTCATGCACGTAACAACGCGAGGCTTGCGTCCGGTCGACAGAGAGTGCAGCTCGAGCTGAGAAGAGATAAGTGAGGTGGTGAATTCGGTATCAGCTGCCGTACCAGCACCGGCACACCAGATTTGAGGTGCGATGTAATGGAGCTTTTCGCAATTCTGGCTTGGGTGTTAGATACTATTGTGAGATTGGCATCACCATCCTAGTTTGTCCGTACCTTGTCCGCAACTATGGGGCCGGATGTTGCCCTTGTATCGGCTGCGATCTGATGAAGGCTCTCGTTAGTAAGTGTAAAGATGCCTTTCAAGGGCATGGGTATGCCAAAAGGGTCGGCCGTAGGGCTTCAGTCCGAAGGGTTCAACGTACAACAACGCCGCCTTCGAAAATACATCCAACAATTGTAGTTCCTGTACTGGTTGCTTTTGGCAGTGGTACACCTCTTGCATGCAGGGCAGCATTGCGCGTGTGGTTTGAGAAGTCGAATCCTGGCATCGTGACAAACGAAGCTCCGTGGAGACTTCCTGTGTACTAATAACGCTCTGTCGGGATGTAAAGGTATATAGAAGGCCTTAGTCGAGTATCAAATGTTGTAGCCCTCTGGAATGTGGTATGTTGGAGTTGGAATGAAAGCTGTAAAGGTCATGAAGCTGACGAGGTGAGCTGTAGCCTTGGTCTATTCACCCATTCTGGCTTAGGTCATGCAGCTTGACGCGACAGCTCCACGAAACCGCTGGTCACGTGGAAATATATTTATGGTTTATTGTCTATCACTAACCGCGAATCAAGAAATCACTTCGCATTCAGCGTGGCCAAATACATCGCATCATCCACAAGGTTCCCACGCTTAATTTCCATGAGGTTTCAAGAAAATCTCTGTACGTTGTTCGGCGCGTCACAACCTAAAATCCATACCCCATTGTCGAAAGGCTTATGACTGGTGCCAAATAACACTTTGAAACCGCGCCACATCGCGACCAAATGCCCAGTCTGCCGTTAAGCCACAGCTAATATACAAGTGCTGAATAAAAGGGCTTCTGTGGTACATCACGACCTGCGCGAGCCATGGCCTTCAGCTTCGGGAATGCCGGCCAGGCTGCCGCTGGGACGGGGCATCCGGCCCAAGCCCAAACTGGCCCTGATCTTTTAGAAATTCAGACTGAGGTAGGCCAATACCTAATGATGCACCCGTCATTCTGACTTGCAAATATGCTGACGAAATAGGCATTGGGATTCTTGGCTATTGCTGGGGAAGCCAAATTACAGCTGCTTCCATCGCCATGGCCGAGCGCGAACTTACCTCCTCCTACCTCATCCCTCATGAGTATCGCTTCGAAAAAAGGGCTTGTTGCCGCCGCGGGACCAGATTGTGTTATCCTAGCGACCACAGAATCAATACGAAAAGCATACGAAGGCCCACGGATAGGCGAAAGTCACACGCGCCCATTCCAGGCACAGTTGACACTTCCGATGCCAATGAGGCTCTCCCAGGTGACCTTTAGCGCCGACGAAACGTATCTGGTTTTGTCTGCTGAGGTCGGAGGGGGGTTAGCTGTATACGAGGTCCAAAATCTTATGAACGGCTCCCAAACGTCCTCTTTTGAAATGTCTACAAACTCGGCGCCCCTTAGAGCGGCAGTTCCAAACCCAACGCCCGAAAAGGGCGAACTCTTGGCCATCGTTACCATGGACGGCAAGCTCATGGTGGCCAATTTGAAGGAAAGAAATTTTATATCTGGCGCTACTGGCCAGGTCCTCAAGGAAGGTGTGAGCTGCATTTCCTGGAGCGCAAAAGGCAAGCAATTGGTCGCAGGCCTTATTGACGGCTCGGCTTTCCAAATGACCCCTGACGGCGTTGCCAAAGCACAAATTCCTAAGCCACCAGGTGTTGAACCTGGATATCACGGTATGCACTAACCAAATCCTTTGTGGTGCATAAATCTAATCTTGTTGGCAGTCTCTTCAATCACATGGCTAGAAAATGACGTTTTCATGATGGTTCATAATCCGTCGAATATCGACAGCAACAATGCGCCCACTTCCGTATTCCATCTTGTTACTCGACTACCAAAGTCATCAGAGCACATGTATCAAAAATTGGCCGACGCAGCCCCAAATTTTGGTTTGAACCGCAGCCCACCGCACCACTTCTTACTACGCCTTAGAGACTTTCCTCCGAATCTCAGAGATCTCATCATTGTGTCATCCACCGCATCCACGGATATTGGTCTCTTCACAAGATCTGCGGTGCCTTTAGTTTCAGACAAGCCTGCTGATCAGGTAACTGATGTCTTCACTATGACTGAGATGTCGGACGATTCTCGGCGAGCACAGTTACCGGTAAACGAGGCAATGGAAGACACATCGCCTATAGGTGCGATTTTAGATTTATCTTCTAGAGAGAATGTTTCAAGACCTATCCCAGGCGACGAGATGGACGAGTCTCGAACGCCTTTGCCAGCTCTGCTCGTTTTAAACAACGAAGGCGTTTTGGCTTCGTGGTGGGTCGTATATTCGGAATCTGTGCGCCAAGGAACTTCATATCCGGGGTTGGTCGCAACAGCCGCATCCCAACCCGGGAGTACCACACAACCGCGTTCATCTGGCCAAAACTTACCTTCCGTGCCAGCTTTTAATCAGGCGTTTGGCTCCCCATCAAATGTAGGAAGTGC
This sequence comes from Pseudogymnoascus sp. VKM F-4516 (FW-969), assembly GCA_000750815.1. Taxonomy (NCBI): domain Eukaryota; kingdom Fungi; phylum Ascomycota; class Leotiomycetes; order Thelebolales; family Thelebolaceae; genus Pseudogymnoascus; species Pseudogymnoascus sp. VKM F-4516 (FW-969). The sequence continues at coordinate 30,299 of JPJZ01001175.1, read as the reverse complement.
CTTTGGCGCCACAAACAAACCTGCGTCCTCATTTGGTAGCGGATCTGCATTCGGGGGTCAGCCTCCAAGTACGTCTGGAGCTACCTTTGGAACACCTTCTTTTGGCTCACCAGCCACACCAGCTTTTGGTGGACCCAAATTTGGCGCCCCTTCCTTTGGGAACTCGGCATCACCGACAGCGGGAGGTATTGCGTTTGGTAATTCTGCACTTCCGGGCAGCCGACCTTCCCCGTGGAGTGCGGCAGGTTCAGGGGCGCCAGCTACCACGTTTGGTCAACCTTCAGGCCTCGGAGTAGCAGGAGCTCCAGGTTTGGGCAATGCGAAGCCTTCCGGCTCTGTATTCGGGTCGGCCAATACTTCAGCTGCCCCTTCTACCGGTGGTTTTGCATCATTCGCTAGCACTGGCGGATTTGCGGCTGTGGGCAATTCACAAAAAGACAAGGGGAATATATTTGCCACTAAATCAGATTCTGCAAGCTTCTCGCCGTCGCCGAAGACTGTTGATAGCACATCCAGCTTCGGTTATAATGGTGGAACTGCACCAGCCCCACTTGGGCGTCCCTTTGGTTCCCAAGGGTTCACTTTAGGGTCGACTTTTAAAGCCGATAGCTCTCAAAAAGAGGAAGGCCAAGGTGCTGAAAAAGTTGGAAGTGGTTCTTTCTTTGGTGGTGGGTTTGGAAAAGCCCTTGGGGAGGCCCAGGTAGCGCCTGTGGTATCTAGCCCAGAAGCAACTATGGGTGATACCACTGATCTGGGGCAGGATACAACTTCTGTTTCAAAAGACACTTATACGGAACCAATGAGTACAACAGAAGAAGGTCAGAGCCAGCCCGCTGCGACTACGCCTAAATTTCAATTACCGGCTGTTCAATCAGGAGCCAGTGGGCTTGGGGAGTCAGCACCTAAGTCAGCCAGCAATGCGGCACCAAATTCGCTGATTCCAAGCTCGACTGGTTTTAGCTTCGGACAACCAGTCGGCACTGCGGAATCGAAACCCACTGCTTGGAATACCAAGGAATCCATATCTGTTTCTGCATCTATTCATCCGGCGTCGCAGGCTGCAGATACTAAGCAAAAGCTACAGTCGAGTGACGACGTTAGCCCAGATTTATCCAAGACGGACAAAGCGCAGCGCCCTGTTACCGCTAAAGAGGGCCAACATGTCGGTGATGCCCATGCACCGACGAAAGCCCAACTTGACGCCCCTCTACCACCTGATTTCATCAACGTTTCAAAGCCTCCGCCTGCTCAGACACTCGATGCAGACAAGCCTCAAACAAGCAAGAGCATGCCATCCCAAGAAGATCTGACGCCCCCGCTTCATGTACCATTTAGCCCAGGAGAGGGCCCTGGCTCCGACTATTCTGATATCGGGGATCAAAGTTATAGTGATGAAGAAAAGAGTGGCGAAGACAGTGCGAACGAAATTACCTCTGCGGGTGGCAATACACCAGGCCTAACTCCCGAAGGATCTTTCGACAGGCCAAACTATGCAAATCGCGGAAACGCATCGTTTACTACCGGCCCTCTGGGCGGACATCAACCACCTTCTAGGTCGCTGTTTGGAGAAATCGGAAACCGCAATACTCCTGTTCTGGCACCACCTAAGCCAGGAAGTCCACGGTCGCCAAGCCCTATTCGTTCGTCTGTCCCAGCCCGTCTCCTTGGTCGGCCAGACGCGTCGCGATCAGTCAGTGCCCCTATTGCAGCCTCAAAACTTTTGGGTGCCCAAGCGGCGCCCATCTCCAGTAAGGCCTTTGGGAACACCCGCGAATTCGGAGAAGAAGAAGCGAGACGACGCGCAGAAGCGTCCAAGAAGAAAGAAGCTGAAGAGTCTCAAGCATTGGTGGACATAGAAGATGACAGGATGCAAGAATTTCTCAGCAGAGACGTAGAGGGCACAACAAGGCTTGATGAGTTTGTTGCGCATCAGGACTACGTTGGCGGGGCAGATAAAGACAGCATACCTTTCCAAGTTGAAGCTGTCTACCGTGATATTAATTCCATGATAGACACACTGGGGGTAAACTCACACACTGTAAAGAGTTTTACCAAGGGCCATACTGAGCATTACAAAGAGGCCGGTCGAGAAAGAGCGGATTTAGAAGGGGATGAGACATGGTGCCTCGGAGAAATTGAAAATCTATCTAGCATCATCGAGAAAGACTTGTCCAAGGAGCTTCAACAAGGTTGTATCAAGGATGTTGCTAACAAGCTTCAACTTTGTTCCAATTTCGTCAAAGAGCTAGTTAGGCTACGAACCCGCACCGAGGACGCCCTGATAGTTGTCACATCAAGTCGCGATCAAGACCACACAAACATCAATAGGTCTCAACCATTGACAGCCGAACAAATCGCACAACAACACGATCTTCGCAAAGATTTGGCAACTTTCCAGAAACTCCTTGGAGACGCCGAAGAAGAACTCATTCTTCTCAGAGCTAATATATCATCCTTTACTGGCTCTGGTGGGAAATCGGGCCCAGGTCCAACTACCGAGGCCGTCATGAGGACGATTGTGAAGATGACAGCGATGGCAGAGAAACGTAGTGGTGATGTGGATGTCATCGAAAACCAAATGCGCAGGTTGCGATTCAATTCAGTTACCAGCAATGACCGTAATAGCCCCGAAGGCTCTCCATTCGCTAGCCCAACAAAGCTCGCAAAGCGCCATAATACAACTTTTGCCAAGTCCGGACGTCCATTCACGCCAGACGGTACTCAAAAAGGGCCTCGCGCCCTACATATGTCATTCTCGTCGTCTACACGGTCGCAAAATCAGTCGACGCCACCACGAAGGAAACTCGAGGGGTTCACAGAAGAAGATAAGTCGACTATTAAATGCTCCTTCTCAAGAAAAAAAGAGGTTACCGACAAGTTGAAGGTGGCGTTGGAAAAGTCCAAAACTAGAGTCCGTCTGATGGAGGATGAATGACATCTCATTATTGCGGACTCGAGCAAACTAGTGTTTTAAGAAGCGCTCTTTACCTCAAAACTTTGGGGTTTTTAAATGTACAGTAGGGCCGTAATTATTTGGGAGTAGACACATACGAATAATGTTTATGGGTGAATCTCGCATGCTATAAAAATAAATACTGTATTATCATGTTCAAATTAACATATTGTGGTTCTTATTGAGTGCTGACTAATATCCTTGAATTGACGACCCTGTTCCTGTGACGCTTACGGGCGTAACGACGCCTGTTCCAGTATCATCCCCATCTAACGGCAACGAACCAAAGTCTATTTTCGCACACAGCCCTATTAGGGATTTTTATGCAAACCAGCTCTGTTTCGCAAGTGCTAGCATTAGCTTGTTGGCCTGTTCATGCACTATACTTCTTCCGGTACCTTTGATGCGCTCGTTTCGCCTCTTTTATTCCAACAATTGAACCAGTAACATTCTCATCCTGGATATGGGTCCATATTCTCCGTGGCAAAACGCTTCGTCCGTGGATCAATTGACGGGCCAGTCCTCGCCTGCGGATGGAGCAACCGGCCTCCAGGCACCAAGCTCTAACTCTAATTCCACAGATGGCCCCAGTCACAGCCCTGTAGCTACTGTTCCCTCAGGAACTCGTGTTAGGCGGCGGAACCGAATGATTACATCTTGTCTGGAATGCCGCCGAAGGAAGCTCAAATGTGACAAATCCCATCCGTGTGTGAACTGTACCAAAGGCCACAGAGACTGCATATTTTTGGCCCCTGCACTCGACCAAGCCAGTCAGCTCAAATTAACAGAAATTAAAGACAAAGTTGGATCCCTGGAGCGCTTGCTTGAAGGGGGAGCGCAGAAGACAGCTTCAGGTGCTACTGTGCCACATATCCAAAGCAATTCACCAGAGATTAAAGATGAAAACTTGCCACCGGCAGAAGATGAGAAGGACCTTGAACCAACTCCACTTGCTGTGGTGGACGCCGTATACGAGGATGATGCTGATGATGATCTCCTTGATCTTGGTATTCAAATAGGCAGGATGAGAATTACAGAGAGAATCGGAGGCTTCTTTCGACCGCGCCTCGCTCAAGAGCTGGAATATTCATTATATGATACGAATCAGAAGGCGCCTCTCTCACCAGACAATATAAATATTACCCCATCAGGCGTCCAAACCTACCAGTACCTGTTGCCTAGTCCAGCATACATTGCCCCAGCCTCAGGGTTCGTTTTTGGTCATACCGGCAATAACTCCTCTCTCATTGATTACCTGCCTTCACGACTAGCAGCAGATCGCTTGATTAAACAGTATTTCACTGCTGTTCATCCCGTCGCACAATTACTCCACTATCCCAGTTTCGAGAAGGAATATGAGAACTTCTGGGAAGATGTTTCGGTTGGCATTGAACCTCCTAATTCGGTGCAAGCGATTGTGTTCGCTGCGATGTTTTCCGGGGTAGTCAGTATGAACGAAATGATTATTTTGAGAGATTTTGGGGTGCCAAAAGACCAGTTAATCGACAACTTTAAGTCGGGGACAGAATCAGCGCTTAGCAAGTCTCACTTTTTGCGCACCACGAAGGTCGAAACCTTGCAGGCATTTGTTATGTACCTTGTGAGTCAATGGACGTGTCAGTGCCCAATGTCATTTTCTAACAGCGCCAGCTCCCACTCTGCCGTGCCGAAACATCGCGGGCGCACTCCGTTTTAGTCGGAGCGGCAATCCGTATGGCTGAATGCATGGGCCTTCACCGAGACGGCGAGACATATGGACTAAATCCTATCGAGACTCAAGTTCGACGACTGATTTGGTATCAGTTATGCTTCTTAGATGTTCGAACATGTGAGGCTCAAGGGCCAAGACCATCGATACGCAGAGGTGACTTCGACACCAGGTTGCCGATTAATGTTAATGATGTGGATTTACATGCCAATGGTAAGCCAGTGACTGGAGTAGACCGCTGGACGGATGCAACATTTACGACTATGAGGTTTGAGATTAATGAGATGATGAGAGTTATCTGGAGCGAAAGGCCTCGCATTGATTCCCGCAAATCAACATTAACAAATCTCCTTGGCAAAATCGAAGCTTTCCGGCGGCACTTAGCTGCGAAATACGACCATCTCATCGACGAGCGTGTGCCCTTTCAAAGGTTTGCCAAGATGGTTAAAACCCTTCTATTGGGGCGCCTAACTGTCATGGTACTACACCCTTATCACAATTCTGTCCAGAGCATGATGCCTCCACGGCTACGCCAAATGCTCATAGCTGCGGCAACAAATACTGTCGAGAATGCTATGTGGATTGACAGCCTTCCTGACGTGCGCCCATGGGCTTGGTACGCAGGAGCATTTAACCAATACCACTCAGCGTTTTTGCTACTTTTGGATTGCCACTTCTTCTCCCATGGGGAGAACCTGGACCGTATCTGGAATTGCCTGGACTACGTTTTCGAAACCGACCCTTCTGAGACTAGGGAGGTGAAATCTCGCAAAGTTCTGTGCGAACTACAAGAGAAGACTGCGGTGTATCAACAGTTCCGCAAGATGCGTGCATCACCAGCTATGCTTAAACACGTTGGACAACGGCCACCACGGCGAGTTGATAGGAATACAAATTCCGTCGCATCATCCATCTTTGCACAGCCTGGGAATGTGGCGAGCACACAGGCCTCTTCCATAGGCAAAGCGGCTGTGCCTGATGTTGTTTTTGCTGGTGTCTCCAACGGCGAGGCTCTTTGGGCACTTCCTAATTATGGGAGTCCCGAGGGTAGTAGTGATTCGGGGGTTGCTTCGGGTCCAACCAACCCCGTCCAAATGCAGAATACAAAGATGGATGGTTATTCAATGCCCGAAATTGACTGGGTAAGCGTCCAAGGGCGGTTGAAATATTCACACATAGTAGTCGTGCTAACTCTGCGCTTGCTAGGATGCGTTTGACGTCTTGTTCCCGCCGAATGAATCGGCTGAAATGATGCAACAGGGGTATGATGATGTTAACAAAATGCCTCCATAAATGTGAAGTCCATGTGGTACGATTAAGGATAAAGGATGGGTAAAGTAGCTAGGAAACGTCACAGATGATATTGACCCAAATGCGGAGTACTTCTCTCTAGCTGGAGGATTCAGACATAGGTACAGAAGAGTGTAGCTAATATAGTTAGTACTACCTTTTGAAAGCCCAAATCCAAAACCTCATCGTCGCAACCTTCTTTGTCTTGCCTCTATCATTTCTATCGCCTCTCTTCCATCTCTTGCACCTCTTGCTTACATATCTTTGCCTCTCTGGTCCTCCCTTTGTCATCCCCTATCAAATTCCCGCCGTCGGTCCGATATGTTCCGCCCCTCCCCTTGCCTAGCATTTCCGCCCCGCCGCGCCCGCACCGCCACACACAGTCTATCCGATTCTCTGGATTTCCATTAGGCTTAGCTTCGACCATCTTCGACCCATAGAATGTTGTCTTTGAATAAGAAATCCAACTCAAGTTGCGCTTAGCCTCCTCCACCTTTTCACTCGGAGCCTTTTTCAGCCTCGACATTCATTTTATTTATCTTCCATCCTCTCCCACTATCCTCCCCCCCCACCATCAACCGGCCCCTCTTCAAAATTCACAAATTCCTCAAGTGCTCAATAGGCCATTCAACCATTTCTTTAAACCCCGGGCGCCATTAAAAGGTTATCGAACTATCGTTTTAAGATAAGCTGAGCATCAGGCACATAAAGCAACACCTCGTTCGACCACCATAGCCTTGCGTGCCGGACACCACACCTGGACCGCTCCTACCAATCGACCGTACCGCCATCGCTGTTTGCATTATATCCGATCTTATTGTGATCACAGTCTCAGCAATCCAACATGGCGAAAGATACTAAATTTTACGATCTGCTTAATGCAAGTCTCGCACCTCGGCCTTTCGAACCACTACTAACTTTGCTTTAGGTCTCTCCAACATGCACAGAGGCGGAGCTGAAGAAGGCATATAAGGTTGGGGCCTTAAAACACCATCCAGGTAAAGAGCAAAGTTCACCTCTCTCCAGCCTGCAACAACTAACGTTGCCATACAGATAAGAATGCACACAACCCGGACGCCGCCGATAAGTTTAAAGATCTCTCTCACGCTTACGAGATTCTTTCCGACCCCCAGAAGAGGCAAATCTATGACCAATACGGAGAGGAGGGACTCGAAGGTGGCGGCGCAGGAGGCGGTATGAATGCCGAGGACCTCTTCTCTCAATTCTTCGGAGGTGGTGGTGGTGTCTTTGGTGGTGGCGGTGGTATGTTCGGCGGTGGAATGGGTCAACGCGGTCCACCAAAAGCTCGCACCATCCACCACGTTCACAAAGTATCTCTGGAGGATATTTACCGAGGCAAAGTGTCGAAGTTGGCACTGCAGAAATCGGTGATTTGCGCCAAGTGCGATGGCAGAGGTGGCAAAGAGGGCGCTGTCAAGAAGTGTACTGGCTGTGATGGGCACGGCATGAAGACCATGATGCGCCAGATGGGTCCCATGATACAGCGATTCCAGACCGTCTGCCCAGACTGTAATGGAGAGGGAGAAATCATTCGCGAGAAGGACAAGTGCAAGCAATGCAACGGCAAGAAGACCGTTGTTGAAAGAAAGGTTCTTCACGTTCACGTTGACAGAGGAGTTAAGAGCGGCCACAAGATCGAGTTCCGTGGCGAGGGTGATCAAACACCTGGCGTCCAACCTGGAGATGTTGTGTTTGAAATCGAACAGAAGCCGCATGCGAGATTTCAACGCAAAGACGACGATATATTTTACTCCGCAGAAATCGATCTCGTCACAGCTCTGGCTGGCGGAAACATATTCGTGGAGCATCTGGACGAAAGATGGCTCAGCGTTGATATTTTGCCAGGAGAAGTTATAAACCCAGGTAAGCTTACAGCGTATTACTATATCAGAGTAGTCGGATCTTACTAACTATGCAGGCTCCGTCAAGATGGTACGCGGTCAGGGTATGCCTTCACATCGCCACCACGACTTCGGCAACCTTTATATTCAGTTTGACGTCAAATTCCCTGAGAAGAACTGGACTGCCAACCCCGCCGAATTCGATGCTCTTAAGGCTATTTTGCCCCCGACAGTGCAGCCGGTCTTACCGCCTGCCGAGACTATGACAGAGGCAGTTGACTTGGAGGACGTCGATGCAAGCCAGCAAGCACGAGCTGCTGGTCATGGCATGATGGATGACGATGATGAGGACGGACACCCTGCAGGTGCTGAGAGAGTCCAATGTGCATCCCAGTAGTCGATAACCAGACTGCTTGCAGAACTGTCAGACAGGGGGTCACAGCAATGCCTCTTCCCTAGGTTCTACAGTCTTTGTTTGCTTTAATGGGCACACTGTGATTGGCCCTGAGTGTTACACTCAAGTCTTCACTGGTCGCTTCAAGGCTGGATACGGTTCCTCATTTAACTAGCGGTTTGGCTGGCTAGCGAGTTATTCCCATCGCTCCCCAGTAGTTATTCTGCGTTTCATTGTAATAGGCGTTTAGAGATATAGACAAATCATGAAGACTCGTAGGCATGAACCAGTTAACAGTTAGCCTTTGGTATTGCACCTTGATCTAAAAGTCTATGGATTGAAATGTTGCGTCTTTTGCCTATTCCCATCCTGCACGTTTCCGCAAATTTCCCAGATTGTACAGCAGAGTCGACCAGTCAACACTTGCCGCCGGCATTGTTTGGTGATCACCCCCAGTAGTATCAACCTTTCCGAAGTGGGATGTCAACGAATTCCAATCCTTGCCTTCGAATTTGATGACCTTCAAAGGCTCCGCCCCTGTTACCTCCACATCTCTGAGTTGAGTCACCGAACCGGGGCAGTGCAACAGGTCAATTGAAACAATCAAGGTGTTGTTTTGCATGCTTGTAGCCATAGCCAAAGGGTTTCCATCCAGCGGCAAAGTTTGATGATGCGAAAGGATGCCTGCCGGGGATAATTCGAAGAACAGCAACGCCGGGACACTATAAGCAGTTAGACACAAGTTATAAGTCAACGGCATAGAAGTGATATGTACCCCTCACACGTTACAACAATGCTTCCAGAGTTGCAGCCTGGTCCTTGCCGCAGATACTTTATGCCCGAAACAATAATCTTCGGCGAATGAGAATCACCATTGGCCACAATCCCAACATCACCAACATCACGCACTTCACCGGAAGATCCGCGTGGTATAAGCTTTTCGACATGGGATGATACATTTACCCTTTGGAGCAAATCCCCCGAAAGCCAATCCCAAACAAATAAATCATCATCACCTCCACCTGAGATGAGGAGGCGGCGAGCGGATTCCGGAAGGCAGAGCCTGCTCACAAACTCGCTGTGCCCTAGACAATAGGCCTCGATTATATGCGATTGCGGAATTCCTCGAGAAACGCGTATATGTTCATCCCTATCAGCAGTAATAATATAATTGTGCCCAGATTCCTCGGCGAGGGCAATATCTGTCAGCATAGAGACATGCCCAAGTAATAACTGTTGTCCAAAATTGGCTTCGGCCTTATCTGCCTTGGCTAGATTCTGCTTCAGCTGGTTCTGGAGCGCTCTACGGTTCCGTGCAGAGTGAACTGTAAGATCATTTGCGGAGGATACGAATTGCTTAGGTTTGTCGGCTGAGTTCTCAACAACCGTTGTTGTAGCGTCCTGTCCTTCAGGTAAATCTACAAGTAGGGGAAGAGAATAAACATCTCCAAATTTGTCAGCACAAATGATGGCAGAACCCGACGGAGATAGGGTAACAGCGCAAGGCCTCTTTGGCATGGACCTACAAATGGATTAGCCATGAACGATATATCCAGCAAGCAAGGGCGTACCTCTCGGATAGTTGTTTAAGGTGGCCGTCCTCGTGCTGGAGGACTCTAATTGTCTTATCCTCTCCAGTTACTATTATAACATGTTTCCCATCGTTTGAGGATGTCAATGCAACAATATTAGGGTATAAAGAGGTATTGGTGGTTGTTTTCTGCTTGCATGATCTTGGTTTCTCGCCTTTTTTGGCCCCGCCAACAGACGAGGGCTCCTCGTTGCTCGGGTCCGATAGTTTTCTCCTTTTGGCTGGCTGGTTGGAATCCGATCCAGCAACTTCTATGGGAGGGGCTTCGGAGTTCTGTAGCCCATCGTCGTCGTTTGTAGGTTCGGATTGACTGGTTAGGGCCGCTTTATTCAGTTGTTCCGGGCATGCCCATGATGAGATTTGAGAGCCATTGGAAAGGTCGAATGTTTGCAAGCTGTGAGCACTTGCACCTACAAGGTACTCCCCGACAACTTCAACGCACTGGTATGCAGCGTACATATTTCGAATTTGGCAAGAGTCGCGACAAAATTCGACATAAATCTGGGAGTATAATTGCTCGTTGTGAGCGCCTTGTACATTTTTTTGGCGATCCGTAAAATGATTTGGGCAAGTCTACGCGATTTAGCGCCAGCCATATCATGATTGGCTAGAATTGGCCTTCGTTACTTCTTCCATCTCTAACCTTCAACAACATCACTCTTTTGCCAGATTCCCCACGACAACGTCAACGCTGCAGTATACATTGCCAATCAAAAAGGACGAGCTGAACCTCGACTTCCTAAATCGGATGCCACTTCCTGCTACAGTATTACGCAGGCCGTGGCTTTGTGGCTCGAATTAGACGCTCAGTTTCGCGCCATTGAACACCACGATTCATCGCCATTGGTTCCAATTCAATGACTTTATAACAACTAGACCAACTATATGTTACTGGGGCGGACATCCTGCTGCACAGCAGTGAGGCGAAAGATACGAGCCCCATCGGAAGAGATATGGATCACCGACACAACCCTAGCGTGGGCATTTCAACGCCTATGTCTTCTTTCGAGGCCCTCGAGACGCCATGGGACATCGGTGCCTGGTCCCATGGAGTGCAGGCGGCGTTTAGGAAAACGGCGTATGGCTCACTTTTCAGAGGCAGTTCGGCCTCCCATCCATGATTTCGCGGCTTTGTGGGGTTTGGGAAGCACAAAGGAGAACGATAATTGGCAGTGGGAAGCGCCATATCGACCGCCAGAACGGGATTCTACGGACCAACTACCGTCTTGGTTGATGGATCTAGATCAATCGATGGGCAACAATCCAAAACACGAACATCTGGAAAGCGAAGACAGCTCAAAACGCGAACTTTTGGAAAGCGAAGGCAGCCCCACCCCTACCTTACAATCAACTGCTGCAGGCGACTTGGAGTGGTTTCGTGACCGCATCCGCGCCAAAGCGAAATCCGCCGATTTATTGGATATCTGCGAGACCTTTTTTCAGAGATTCAAGCAGAGCTTATCTTTAGGGCAGGTATCTGCAACCGTTCTAGTCGAAAATTTACGTGAAGTACCGCGCCTTGTTCGAAACAACACCAGCAGCAAGGATATGGAAGATTCTCTCCGTATCTCGTTTTATCAGGCGGTATGGGGGGGGGTCACGGCATGCAAGGTACTTCGGCCAGCCGATATCGAGCCGAAGGCCTTACGGATATTGCTCACGAATCTGTCTCATCTCCCGGTATACATGTCTGGTGTTATAATCGCGGACATTCTTCGATCCACCACCGACAAACAGAAGCATGAGCTGAAGGAATCGATTTATGCGATTGGGGGTTCTCTTTTCACGCCTGACACGACTTATGTGGTCCAAGGCAAAATATCACAATCTACACCAATGGCGAACGCACGGTACTCGCCGCCCAAGAACAAGTTGCACTGGGAAATAAACGTTCTGAAAGACGTAGTTGGAGCTCTTATGGAAACCTTTGGGCTATATGCGCCTAAAGAGCAAGCAAGGAAGGAAATACGCGATCTGGTTAAACTATCCACGGCCTACGCCAATAATGTCATCTTCTCTGGCAAGAGTAACTCCATGCGAAATTTAGTTCGGAAAGGAGAGGATCTGCGGACGACATGGCTAAAGTTCATAGCTTGTGGGCCTTTGGGGTCCGAAGATTTACTGGTACAAGCGTGCATGATAATTCAGCATGAATATCGCGATAGCAACGGAACAATAGCCCTTCCGCGGTTACGCCTACATGCCCTGTGCGACATACTCTTTGAATATTCGGCATGCAAGTTGCCTGGGACGTCAATGATGAAGTCGTCAATTATGAATGCACATGCAACATTTAAGAATTCATTACCACACCAAAGCAGCAGGCCCCACGACTCTATTGTTCAGTTCTGCTTGGCTTTGGAACAACAGTCAATCCCTTGGCACTTGGAAATTCGTTGTGTCCTCCGAATGTTACGCCGCATCCGTGGTGGAGGTTCCAGTGTTTACTACTGTTTGAGACGCCTCGAGAAAGCCAAAATCTACCTTGATGCAAAAACCCTCGCAGATGAAATGACGGCACTCTACAGCACTAATGTGCATCACGCGGCGAAGTTACACCGGCTCTATTCAAGAGGTCGCCCAGAGACATGCGCAATTCCCCTTGAAAAATTCCCGGGTCTTGCAATTGCAATGATTCATGACCCATCATGCAATCCAAAGGATATATATAATCTATTGGGGGGGTTTCGAATCTGGAAGGAGACACGAATAAACAAAGCAAGAATACGCCTAGTGGAGCAGATGGCCTTCGAATTTTCGCAAGTCGACTTCGTTTCGAACAGGGTTGCACTCAGGAATGTCGCATGGTGCATTCGATACTTGGAACATCACAAAGTCCCGATATCTAGTCTCATTGTTCGGGTATTAACTGATATTGGCATCGAGGAAAGTATTATGGCGACCGGCTCAGTTACTAGTGGCAGATTAAGCTGGGTACTGAGAGTTATTGCCCGTGTAGAGGGCAAAGTGGTTGCGAAAAGAATCGAAGCTGTCGTCGTTGCCTCACTATGCCGCGAAGAAGAGCGGAGAGCCCAGGAGCAGTGTGCGAGGATCGGGGACTATGGATCGATGGGCTTGTAATAATTATAGAGATAACACCGAAGTTGGTAGATAGATCATTCATATTGACACCAATTATTTATGTTCTACTTCCTAGCTGGCCGTCAATCGACGGATCTCCTCGAAATAGAATTTGAGGTCATCTGGATTCACCTTTGGCGTGATTCCTACAATTCCGTTAGTACTAATCAAAGATGGAATATATAATAGCGGCTTACCATGGCCTAGGTTAGCAATCCACCCCTTTTTCCCACCACCAAATCCATCAACCATTTCCGTAACTGCACCTGTAATCGCATCTTTTGTACCGTAAAGAATCCCTGGGTCAGCATTGCCTTGAAAGACAATGGCCCTGTCACCTCTAACTTTGACTGCCGCGGCCGCATCTTGCAGCCAGTCTAGTCCAACGACGTCGTAACCCAAATCACAAAGAGCGTCAAGAGCATGCCAAGCGCCCTTGGCAAAGACAATCATCGGAACAGGGTCGAGCTGCATCTCGGCAAGTCTTTTAGGTAAATTTGCAGAGATATAAGCCAAATATGGCTGAGAAAATTGTTTGAACGAAGTTGGAGAAAGCTCGGCCGCCCAGGAATCAAAAACCTGGACCATCTAATACAGCGTTAGTCATGGTCATTGCAACGGAAGACATTAGAATCGTACCTGTGCGCCTGCTTTAACTTGCAGAGCAAGATGTTCAACGCAAACCTCGGCAATCTTTTGGAGAAGGTCCTTGCTTGCTTGCGAATGTCTAAATACCCAAGTCTTTGTTTCGATAAAGAGCTTGCTGCCGCCACCCTCTACCATGTAGCAGAGAAGGGTCCACGGCGCCCCGCAGAAGCCAATCAATGGAACACGGCCCTTCAGCTTGTGCCTGGTCATGGTTATGGCCTTGTAGACATAATCCAGCTCCTTGGCAACGTCCACGTCCTTTTTCATGACTGTTTCATACTGGCCGTCAGTTGGCGACGTGAGCGGCTCGGGAAAATGTGGTCCCTTCTTGTCAATCATCTCAACAGTCATGCCCATAGCCTGCGGAATGACAAGGATGTCAGAAAATATAATGGCGGCGTCAATGAGGCCAGCGAAGCGCTCAATTGGTTGCAGGGTTAGAGTTGAAGCAATTTCTGGTGACCGACAGCACTCAAAGAAGTCGTTCCCACCTTTGGCTTCATGATATTCCGGTAAATATCTCCCAGCTATAGAATTGTAAGCAAGCCGCGTTGGACAGTTCGGCTCGCCATATGCTCACCTTGACGCATCACCCACACAGGTGCTCGTTCGACCTCCTCGCCTGGGATGGATTAGCCTGTGGACCGCATCAGATGGGGGGATTGGATGCAATGAATGATACATACCCCGGGCGGCCCGCAATATAAGATCATTTTGGATGGGCTCGAAGTTGTGTGACATATTGACGGTGGTAAGTTTGGCAGTGGAAGTCAATCTCTATGAAGCGATATGTGTGGAGTATTTTGCCCCTCAAAGTACGTTCACGAAAAGATCCCAATGACGCTGGCCTGCCTCGGTTCTATTACAAAGCTAGTTAGTCACTTAGTATTTGGGTTGCCAGACGTGCCAGACGGGTTTTCCCCTCCAGACTAAGATAAGATAAGGATGGATGTCACCTAGCGTTGAAGCCTGGGGCATGAATTTGTTTATGTGTGTTAACCGAAGGAAACCCTAGAGTACCACAAACCCAAAAATATTTGCCGAGCACTTCTTTTGCGATATCATCAACATACAAGCAGTCCAATTTCCGGGCGCATTAATTCAATTCAAATTTATCTTGACCCTTAAACATCCTACCTTCACACTAAGAAGATATGGGGGGCAAGACCGCAAACAAGGCCGGCTATTTCGATAAGCTGAAGGGCCTTCTCGAGGAGTATCGCAGCATCTTCGTTGTCTCCGTCGACAATGTCAGCTCGCAGCAGATGCACGAGATCAGACAGTCTCTCCGCGGAGAGGGTGTTGTCTTGATGGGAAAGAACACCATGGTAGGATAATAGGACAACAAACCATTTGGACGGCAGCTAAACAATTTTAATAGGTCCGCCGTGCCATCAAGGGTTTCGTTGCTGACTCCCCAGAGTGGGAGCGCATCCTGCCATTCGTCAAGGGCAACATTGGATTCGTCTTCACCAACAGTGACTTGAAGGAGATCCGTGACAAGATCCTTGCCAACAAGGTCGCCGCCCCAGCCAGAGCTGGAGCTGTCGCACCAGGTGATGTATGTTGGATAACGTGAGGCTTGTTGGAGTACATACACTAACCCCTCGACAGGTCTACGTCCCAGCCGGTAACACCGGAATGGAGCCCGGAAAGACCTCTTTCTTCCAGGCTCTTGGTGTCCCAACCAAGATTGCCCGTGGTACGATCGAAATTACCGCTGACCTCAAGCTTGTCGAGGCCGGTACCAAGGTCGGAGCTTCCGAGGCCACCCTCCTGAACATGCTCAACATCTCTCCGTTCACCTACGGAATGGGTATCTCCCAGGTGTATGACAACGGCAACACTTTCCCGCCACACGTTCTGGACATCGGTGAGGAGCAGCTCCTCAAGGCTTTCTCGAGCGCCATTACCACCATCGCTTGCGTCTCGCTGGCCGTCAACTTCCCAACTCTTCCTTCCGTCATGCACTCGGTTGTCAACAGCTACAAGAATGTTCTGTCTGTTGCCATCTCTACCGAGTACAGCTGGTCCGAGATTGAGGAGCTTAAGGAGCGCATCGCAAACCCAGAGAAGTTTGCCTCCGCCGCCCCTGTCGCTTCGGATGCTCCCAAGGCCGCTGCCGTCGAGGAGAAGAAGGATGAGTCTGAGGCCGAGGAGTCTGGCGATGAGGGCTTCGGTGGTCTGTTCGATTAAGCAGCCAGATTCTGTCCGTAGATTGAATAAATCAGATATACGAATCGAGCCTGATACTGCCTTCCAACTCAGCCCACGTCCCGCATTTCAATTCATTGATGTGACTTACAAAAACAGTCAGCAAACTAGCATCCAGTGGTCCAAGTCTACGTTATTCAAGGTCAGTTAAAACTTTTACTTTCTGTTACGACTCTCACATGATTACCAAAAATTGCTTTTTAACCCTGATCTTAATGAAGACAAACCCATACAACAACTCTTTATGATGTGAACACATCCATACTTTGTTTAAATATCAAAAATTGCTTGGCATTTGCTAATTAATTTCTAGGCCCTCGGTCCAGCACCTTCTGTGCGATGTCAATTGCAGCTTCTGGTAATCCTGCCAACCTAGCTACCTTCAAAGAATGGCTCTTCTTATTGACCCCTCTCTTCAACTTATGCATGTAACTGAACCCTCCGCTTTGATCCTCAGCAACATCAGTGCACCAGTAACCTACTTTCTCCATGTGACGTGACATGTCCCCTACAGCATGAAAATGGGTTGCAAACAACGTGCGACATTTGTTGACGTGATATAAATGATGGAGGCATGCATATGCCACAGCAATACCGTCCTCCGGTGTGGTTCCGCGGCCGATTTCGTCCATTATTACAAAGCTGCGCTCTGTGGCATGCTTCAATATTGTCGCAGTCTCCATCATCTCTACCATGAATGTCGACTGGTTGCGGTACAAATCATCGGCTGAACCAACGCGGCTGAAAATCTGGTCTACAATACCAATCTCTGCGTATTCGGCGGGTACGAAGGAACCAACCTGGGCCATTATTGTAATCAAAGCATTCTGACGGAGAAATGTGCTCTTCCCTCCCATATTCGGTCCTGTTATGATCCAGAGGCGGTCTTCGTCGCCCACAAGGCAGTCGTTCGTGACGAAGGTTCGCCCTTGCTGCTGGAGTCCGACTTGGACTGTGGGGTGGCGGCCGCCCATAACTTTGTGGGCTACAGTGTTATTCAAAACAGGGCGCACGAGTCCCTGATCCTTTGCATGCGTCGCAAACGAACAGGCGACATCAAGCTCGTCCAAGACAGTGGCGTTACGACGCAACTTGACCAAGGTCTTAATGACCTCTTCACGAAGCTTTTGGAAGACCCTCTGTTCCTCAGCTCGTATTTGCAGTCGAACTTGGTCTATTCTTCGGCCTAACTCGGTCCATTCGGGGTGGTGGAATGACTTGGTGCTTTTGCTAGAGCTGACACTTCTCATTTCTGCCAGGCGTTTGGCATCTTTTCCCTTCACATGACATATATGGCCCAACCCAGGTGTCCAACGAAGCGCGAGAGTTGATGCGTCAAGTTCTCGCTGGAGGTTGTCATGCAATTTTGCCTTGTCCTCGTCGAGGCTCAACAAGTCTGCGTGCAACCTTTTTAACGCTGTACTTGCTAGTGGTTTCATGATCCACACCTGAGAGTCCTCGCCATAGTGTTCCCTTATGCTTGTTGTCGATTTTTTCCCTCGGCCTTTTTTTACTGCGGCAATATCGTCCATAGAGCCTTCGGTTGTCGCAATCTGCTCTGCCATCTCCATAAGTGTGCCCGCTTCTTCATCCTCTATCTGGTGTTGATGTACAACGCCTTCTTCATCGATCGCATTCTTTATTTTACTTGCTAGAGCAAGGGGGCCATCAAGCTGAATACGCGAAACGAGGCGTGACAGGGAGTCTGGTGGGAGAGACTCTGAGAAGGCCTTTCCACCATGTAGCGACTCCCGTATCGTCAATGCCAATTCTTGCGTTGCTGATATGGTGGTTGACAAGGCTAAAAGATCATCTGCATTCCCTCTCCCTAATGCAAATTTCTGAACCAGACGTTGGGAGTCATGACATCGACGAAGCAAGGTCATAAGTCGCTCTCGGAGAGCCGTATCGCCAAGTATATGACCTACGATATCCAATCGGTCGTTGATCACCTCAAGTGATGTCGAAGGAGCACCTGATACACATTAGAATAGCTCATTCCTTGGCTGGTTGGGTGCATACCCAGCCACTCTTTTAGCAATCGAGAACCACTCTTCGTGACTGTTTTACGCAATGCATGAAGTAGGCTCCCAGTATAGGTCCCATCCCTGTAGTTTTCCATTATTTCAAGACCTCGCAGACTGTTTCTGTCAATGGCCATGACTTCCTGCGAACGATATTGGACTGGAGGCTGAAGTTTCAGGCTTGTGCCTTGTAAGCGAGTTCCAACATATTCCAACAGAAGACTTCCAGCATCAGCTTCTTCTGATGCAAAACTTGCCGCTATTTCAGCAGTCATATTGCTTTCTAACATCAATCCCCACGAAGTCATTGGCTTTCTTTCTCCTGCTGAGCAGTATGTAATCACGTGGCGATCATCACTAAGCACCGCCAGCAAGCCATCGGCTGCTTTTTTTTCTTCTTCTTCAAGTACAACTTCCCGCGGCCCAATACGTGAAATGGCGCCTGATAACAATGCCAACGTTGTCGACTGTGTATAGAAGTTACCGGTTGAAAGGTCCAACCATGCCAGGCCAATTAACTCGCTTGCATCCTCGGGCGCTATCTGGGAAGCTCTGCGGCCTCTTTGGATTGCGAGGACATAGTTGTTTGTGAAAGGATCGATAAAGTTCTCGTCGATCAGAGTTCCGGGGGTAACAATGCGTGCAACCTTCCGGTCATGGAGCAGCCCCCCTGCTTTGACCTTGGCTGATGCATCGTTGGCAAACTCTTCGGCGATCGCAACATAACGATTTAAGTCTTGCACTAGTATCTTCAAGAACCTATCAAGCTGAAAGAATGGGAACCCTGCCTACACAAGTTAGAGTGAACTGTTGTCCTGACGGGCTGATGTATATCACCATAGACACGGGGCCAGCGTTTGTCTTTTTCTGGGCAATCTTTAGGTTAAGCAGAGGGCCGAATTCTTCCGCATGCTCAAAGTATAGCTCATAAAATCCGCCAACACGTGTAAGAAGGACACAGTTCTCGAACTTTCTCATATTGGTCTGGGCTTGGAGCACCACGGTTGGATACGTAGGCGCTTCATCTTGACTTGTTGCGCTGACAGGCTTACAAGGAAGTAGCCCCTGCGGCAGATCTTTAAGATCTAGAGAAATACTGGTTGGTGGTTTCCTTTTGGAGACTTTAGGAACTTTGTTTTGAGATGAATACTGATATGTCTGTGTCACGTGTGTAACTTCATCGCGACCACAAGCTTTTGTTCGACAGCACAGGCGGGAATAGACAAGCAGAGGAGCTCGACCCCTAATGGCCTTGTCACAGATGCTGTGTCTAGGTCTCCACATGAGCGATCGGATGGTTTATTAGCCTTCGTCGATTCTCATAGTTGTATCCCTTTTTAAGGTTTACAATGCAACTGAATAAGGGGCTGCATTTTCAACTTCGACTACAATGGCACTAGTCTACTTTGAGTATGGCGGGTTTGTTACCTGGCAGGGTCGCCACTTCCGCGATAGAGAACAACAATTAATATCACGACATCGGTCAAAGCATACATTCACAGTGAAGTATACAATTATTGGAGGGAATGCTGGCGAACAGTTTATTCGGAGAATACAACATGTAATCTGCGGAACACAGCATTGGCTGCTATTGCCCGTCCTGCGAAATATGGAGAGCCCTAAACCCAATCCATGTCGTTCTGCGATCTTGACAGACCGGTACTATATCTTACCCTGTCTTAACAGTTTTGTTAGGACACTCGGTAATTAAAAGTTGACCTTCTTAATCGCATTTCCAAAGCTCTCGCCTTGGATGGTTGCAAGCTCCAACTCCAGAGCCGTTGGCTGTCTGGATCCATCTGATGCCTGTTATATTTATCAGCGTCCAAATTCAAATAAATACTATAAATTATTCCTTACCGCATAAGTTCCCGCACCCCAAGGAGAGCCTCCGTGGACTTCACTCAAGTTCGTGATCTGTGCGCCCGCAGTCTTGTACCCGAGAGGGACGTAGATAATGCCGTGGTGCGCAAACGTGGACATGGAGGCAATCGCGGTGCTCTCCTGTCCACCACCAGGTCCTGCAGTGGAGATGAATACACCTGCGTACTTGCCCCAAAGTGCGCCAGATGCCCAGAGCTTTCCTGTGGCATCCCAGAAGGACTTCCACTGTGCTGGGAAGTTGCCGTAACGAGTTGGAATACCAATCAGGAATGCGTCATAGGTCGCGAGGATATCGGGTGTGATTTCGGGCACGTCTGGCTTGGCTGGAGCATGCATCTTCGACAAGACTTCCGCGGGGAGGGACTCGGGGACCCTACAGGCAAAATTAGCTCCATTGCTCGCGAAGTAGTGGCGGTTATTCCTTACTGGTAGAGGTCGGCATCGATGCCGGCTTTCTTCAGACCTTCCTGCTCGGCAACGGCCAACTTGTGTACGTGACCGTACATGGAATACTAGAGGGAAGCGGGGTTAGCCCTTGAAGTCGAGTTGAGTTGAAGTGAGAGCTTACGAAGATGACTGCTACTTTCGGCGCCATGATGAATGTCAAACGCGTGGCGTGAATAACTGTGTGATTTGTGTGTTGGGGGTTTGGGGATGAAGTGGTTGTGGGAGAAGGAGGGGCTCTTGGGAGGTTATATAGTTGACGAAGTATATACTGGCTACTTGGCTCCGAGGAGGGGGGTAGGGTAGGGGTGATGATGTGATGTAATAGGGAAATGCAAGCGGATGCTGTACATCATACATATTTCTAACCTATACTAGGTGTACTAAGTAGTATAGGTAGTATAGATAGTATACGTACCCGTAACCGGCTACAGAAAGCTCTCTCCGAGGTTTGTCGTTCTACCAGTCGAGGCGGGAGTAGTCGAGTAGTGGGGTAATTCTTAGCTGTGCCCCGCCTTACATAAGGTTTGTCTATCGATGACAGAGCAGCCACCACCCCGCCTTGGTAACTGCGACTTTGCCTGTATTGCGTGCGTACAAGTTCGTACGGTGCGTACAGTGCTCTAGTAAAAATCATTATTTTGTATATGTACATATCATTGCAGTAGACATTCTCTATTACTGAGTACTGTGGTATATGGTATACATGTGGTTACTCAAGACAGCAAATAACCTTTCAAGATCCCTAAACCCCCCTCTCTGCGCTCACATGACAAAGCATTCCTCAGCAAATTATAATCCAGTACCTGCCTTAAGCTTTGTTGGTGGTTGTCTTTATCAATCCTCCCGTAATCATTCAAATGTTAACGTTCATAGGCCAATGTTCATAGGCCAATGTGCACAAGCCAATGTATTGATTAAGCATGAATAAACAGGTATCAGTCTCCGATTACGGCGGAGTGACAGGCGATAAAGAGGGAAGGAAGGCCCTTTGTAAAAAGAATTCCCCGATTACTGTTTATAACCAATGTTTGGGCATGCTGTACTGTCTTGTACTGTACAGTACATACAGTACAGTACATACAGTACAGTACAGTACAGTACAGTCCCTGCGTATTGAACAGTCCGCTTGGGCATCTATTAAGATATTAAAGATTAAAGATGGGGGATATCCGCACTGGCATTTCCAGCAATGCAACTCTCCCATAATACTGGATCTCGACCAGCGGCATGTTCCCCCACGGCCTATCCCTTCCCACCCGCCTCCCCCCACGACTCACGACGTGTTCCCAGGTACTCGTACTCGTACTACTCTTATTGTATTGTACTATACCATACCTACATTCCGCCATCTCTGGCCATTAATTGTACTCTAGCATGCACATACATACATCCTCTTCAACAAATTCGATCAAGGCCGTCTGTGTAACTGACACACTTCTGTTGATACACCTCTTTTGATATGCTTCTGTTCATACGCCCCTGTGTTCCTGTGTTCCATGTCATCGGTTGCACATGATGATTATTCCCCAATAGGGCCTGGGGTGTTAATAAGGACCACCAGCACTCTAATTTGTCTAATTTGTACTGTACTGTACTGTACCTGTAGAATCGGTTAATTGCTGCCAAGAGAACAACACTTCAATGGTCTGTCCCTCCTCCCCATGTACTCTGTAGCTAATGTTTGACGACCGACGAAAAAAACACCAAATCGCCTCAACCTTTTGCTGTGGTGTTGTGCCATGTCAAGTCAAGTCAAGTCACGAGTCACGACGCGTAGTAGAATCTATATATTGCACCTGACCTTGGCTAACGCTTTTTTATGAGCGTTTGTTTTTCATATTCCTCGCCGTCCTCCTTGTTCTATAGCTGGCTGTTGTTTGATGGGTGGTAGCAAACTTCAGTGGCGAAATCTGAGCTGCCATACAGTACCTACCTGTTCGTTGGTTGCCAGCCTTGCATACATACATACCTCGCCAAATGGGCAATACCAACCAATTTGACTGTAGCCCTGTGTGACAACGACAAGATGCTGCGATTTTGGGCCCACAACAGCCACAGACACGGATTCAAAGGGATTTCCTGTGGAGTACGCGCGTTACGCTTTGTTTCTCGGATCCGGATGTACTGAATTATTCTGGCTTGAATCATATCTGCACATTGAGCCTCTCTCTCTCTCTCCCTGTCTTATCATACTGCCAGGACAGAAAATGAAGGCTGGCTATAAGATATATATAGGGAACTATAGATTGGCCCTTAGAAGACTCCGGCCTGTATCTTACTTTGTCGTACAATTATTCATTCATCGGTTTATCTACCCGGATGTTTGATACAGGAGTAAAATGTCAAGCTGCGCCAATGAGAGCGCCCCCATCATTTACGATGGTAAGGTTTGGAGCCGTCTTAGCCAGCCTGGTTTAGCGAGGCCTCGCCGTCGGCCGCATCGTCTCGTTCCTCAGACACTACATTGTCTTCACACTCCTTCCTTGTAGTTGACTCCATTCCACACGGATAGTCGTTCCTTTGTTATAGTCGCAAATCTCTGCGCTTTCACGCCTAAACGCCACGCGCCCATTTATGCTCGAAACGTAAACCTACTCGGACAGCGAAACATACATAGATTTCGATTCTGATCCCATTGCTGCAGGCGCCATATTCTTATGCTGTTTAGCTTGTATGAGGAAGGGAACGTAGTTGCTCAATTACTACAGCACAACCACTTCTTGGAGCATTTTTTCCCCAATTAGCGACTGACTCTGAATATCTAAACCTGATGGGCCGAATTTCATCCAGTCACAGAGAAACGAAAAGGGACTAAAGTGCAACTCTTGATGGGAGAGGCAACCGGCCTCCACACAGTACACAACGACAAGCGGCGACGAGGACGCGGCCATGTCTGTGACTAACGCAGACGGCAACCAACTCGACATGGAGACTCCTTCGCGCCCCCCCGCGGCGGTTGACGGCGCGGATAACCATAGCTCTGACGAACCTCAGAAACAAGCGGCCGAAGCCACCGAAAGTGCACCTTCTGGTACGAGTGTACCGCTTGATAGCTCAGACGGGCCCGACACATCAGCCAAAGCGCATCCAAATCCAGATCTGCCGCAGACAGTACCGCCGTCGGCTTCATCATCAAGCCCGCCGCCGAAAGATGCGACTTCGGCCGCTGCGCCTTACGGCACGCGGTCCCGGAATAGGGCCGGCGTGTCTCGACCAAACTACGCAGAAGACAGAGAGATGGATATGGAGTTCGAAATTCAACCTCGTGTGAAGGAAGATGATACCCGAAAAGCCGCTCGTTCTTCAGACGCTCGACCAGGCGAACTGGAACCTGCCGCATCAGGACCAGCCAGTCGAAAAACAGCCGGGGCAGTACCTGACCAGAACAGCACTGCACAGCAGATATCAAAGGACCATATACCAGGGACATCGACATTTTCAGCCAACATTCCGGCGGCTAATCCAGCGCAACCTTCCAAGAAGCGCAAGGCTACCACAAATCCGGCTTCGAGTACGCCAAATGGTAACCACTCCACTGGAAACGCGAGCGCGGTCACGGCAACCGGCAAGGGTCTTATATCGCAGAATTCCCAGGCATATAAAGAGACGTTCATGCTGAGCTTCGACAATTATGGGGCCCGCCTCCAAAGTGGCAAGCTTATCGCTGACGACGGCACGGTGTTGGGCATAAATGGTAAGTAACCGTATAGTTCATATACCGAGTTTTCGAGAGTTTTTGAAGCGAGTGGCTAATTCCATATTAGATCATGTTTATCTGGTTTGCGAACCTCCCGGAGAGCCGTATTACCTTGGAAGAATCATGGAGTTTCTCCATATAAGCAATGACTCCACGAAGCCTGTTGATGCTGTGAGGATGAACTGGTATTACCGACCTAAGGATATCGGACGAAAGGTGAATGATACGCGACAGGTATTCGCGTCCATGCACTCTGATATCAGCCCTTTGACCGCCCTCCGTGGACTGTGCCAAATAAAGCACAAAACAGAGGTGGACAATATGGATGAGTACAGGAGGACACAGAATTGTTTCTGGTACGAGAAGCTTTTCGACAGGTATATCCACCGATATTATGAGGTAATACCTACGCGACAGGTAGTAAATGTCCCAGCCAAAGTGAAGACGGTTCTTGATGATCGATGGAAGTTTATATTGGTGGAATCTGGGAGAGGGAAAGAGTTGACTAGTGCGGTCAAGTCCTGCAAGAGGTGCAATGGATTCTGCGCAAGGTATGCTGTTAGCCCCCTGCAAACCCAAGACGTTATAACTAACAATGCATAGTAACAATTCCGTCGATTGTGCAGTCTGCCATCAGACATATCACATGAATTGTGTACGACCACCATTACTAAAGAAACCTTCGCGTGGGTTTGCTTGGGCTTGTGGCCCATGCAGCCGCGCCCAGGAGCGGAAGTTGGAGGCAAGAAATACCCCCAACGTTGCAGATGCAGGCGACGATGATGATGAAATGATGGATGATGAAGATGAGGACCTACTACTTCAAGACAATGAAAGGAACACTGGGAGCAGCAGTCCTTGTGGATCAGTAGAAGAAGACGCGCCGATTCACCCCGGCACTGCAGAACAAATTTATCAAGCAAGTTTGTGGCCCTTCCGCTATCTAGGGGTGCATTGCAAGGTCGAGGATGCCTTGGATTACGATGATCGCATATATCCTCGTGCAAGTTCTCGTCTCGGGCCACGACACCAGGCAAATGTACCAAGCTGGCCTGGAAGACCTGTACAACTTGTTAAACCAGTTGAGATCAGAAGAAAATATAACAAAGGGGGGAGCCATAAAAAAGACTCAAAACTTTCCAAGGAAACTATCATCGCACTCGAGGCAGAAAAGCTAGCGAGAGAAACGCGGCCGAACTGGGTCATGGATGAACCCCATGGCTACATCCATCGGGGAGAGGACCATGACAGAGGAAGTTCCAATTGCACGGCTGAGTTACTCTTCCGACCCAAGGAAAATGAAGATACAGCGAAAAACAGCGACAATGATGCGTTGGTTGACGGGTATCTGAAGAGCAGCGAAGAAATTGCGAAGCAAATCGGCGTCAGGGCCTATTCGGTGAATTTTTTGGATAAAGCTTTGAGTATACTTAACTCCACGAATTTCGACGTTGAGCAGGCGTTGAAAGAACTGGCTAAAGTGGAAAAGAAAGATCTCAAAGAACCCGACCTTACACCGACAGAGGTCAAAAAGTTTGAGGATGGCATATCCAAATTTGGCTCCGAGCTGCATAGCGTCAAAAAGCATGTTAAGACTGTCAGCGCTGCAAACATTGTTCGATTCTATTACATCTGGAAGAAAACTGAGCGTGGAAAGCAGATTTGGGGCAATTATGCAGGCCGAAAAGGGAAAAAAGAGGCGAAGAAGGTTGAAGTTAACGCGGGCAAGTTACAAGATGATGTTGCTGATGACCAAGACGATTCAGCTTTCGACAATGAAAAGGCAAAGGAGAAGAAGCGGGGCTTTCAATGTAAATTCTGTTCCACGCATAATTCTCGGCAATGGAAGCGCGCTCCTGGAACACCAGCTGGTACCACCGTGGCAGCTGATCCAAGCAACAAAGTAGGGGGCAAGGACAACAATCCGCAACTGATGGTAGCCCTTTGTCTCAGCTGCGCGGTGATATGGCGAAGGTATGCGGTTCAATGGGAAGACACGGATGACCATGGCAAAAAGGCTTCCCAAGGTGGCCGATCTAATAAACGGAAGGCAGAGGACCCATTGAGGGAATTCCATCTGAGCGACCTTAGTTGGACTGCTAATAACACAGATACGGCCAACACCCCTTCAAATGGAACTCCAGCGCCCCAGGCTGCTGCCCTGGTAGCAGCCCAAGAGGTCCCGCGAAAGAAATCAAAGGGCAATAGCGAACGAGACCAAACTGATTCAGCGCAACAAGATTCCGGTGTTGTCCCTGCCCAGCCAAAGAAGAGAGCACCAGAAAAACTACCTGCTCCACCACCTGTCCCGGAGATCCCTAAACAAAAATCCCTTCCCTGCGCAATTTGTTTGCAAATGGAGCCTGTCGGCCAACGTCTCGCATGTAAAGAGTGCAGGATGACTGTGCACCGAAACTGTTATGGTGTGGCCACGGAGACACGGGGATCAGCCAAATGGACCTGCGACATGTGTTCAAATGACCGAAACCCACAGGTTTCTATTGTAAGTTACATCACCACACCTTCAGCTGTGCATATTTGCTAACAAGTTCAAGCAATATAAGTGCATGTTGTGCCCCATCGAATCAACTCCGCAGGACTTTTTAGAACCTCCAAAACCCTCGCACAAGAAGAAAAACGACAAAGACCGAGAAAAGGACCGCGTTGAGAGGGAACTTGCCATCAAGGCGGCAGAATTCTACAGGAAGAAGCAAGAAGAG
The DNA here is from genome assembly GCA_000750815.1 of Pseudogymnoascus sp. VKM F-4516 (FW-969). Lineage (NCBI taxonomy): Eukaryota > Fungi > Ascomycota > Leotiomycetes > Thelebolales > Thelebolaceae > Pseudogymnoascus > Pseudogymnoascus sp. VKM F-4516 (FW-969). The sequence goes on along the minus strand of JPJZ01001175.1, from coordinate 3,786 downwards.
ATGAATCGCCCGCTTATTCCGAGGGAGCCCCTGAAAAGAACAGCGAACAACAACTGGGTTCACGTTACCTGTGCAGTTTGGACACCAGAAGTAAAATTTGGCCAAGGCAAGGCGCTAGAACGTTCCGAAGGGATCCCTTCGATACCTTCTGCTAGGTATGACGAGATTTGTAAAATATGTAAAACTAATCAAGGAGCCTGTGTGGCTTGTCTTTCGTGTCGAGCTCCTGGTAAGCAGTCTCTCTAGTTGTTTACTATTATACTAACTAGCCATAGTCCATGTAGAGTGTTCCCACCAGGCTGGGTATGTTCTGGGCTTTGATATATCGCCGGTCAAAGGTTCGCGCAGAGATCACGTAAACATTGTGAACATCAATGGCGAATCGGGTGCCATGACAGCCGCGGTTTGGTGCAAGGACCATTGCCCTACCAAGACTATCGTTCATCGCATGCATGATATCGTGGATGAAAGCGGATTGAATGCTCTGCAGCTTTATGTCCAGCATTTTAAGCAAGCGGACCTAGCATTAACAGGCACTGTACGGAAAGCGACACTCGTCAACCAATCGACCAAGATATCTGCAGTTCCCATTTCTTCTTCGGCGGTATCTAACCGTCGATCTTCCACGACTGTTATAAGCAACCATGGGAGAGGCTCCGTTTCGCATATCAAACCAGAAGAGACGCATATCACGAGTACTGAGGCCCTCAAGGCTCCCACGTACCTTCAATCGCCGGCGAAAGTTTGCGATACTTGTGGGGTTGATGTCAGTCCAAAGTGGTGGCCATATCCAGCACTGCCAAATACCCAGCCTGGGCAACTGAAGCAGCAGCTTCATGAGCACCGCGCCACCAGCAATCATATGGATGATATTTCTAAAGACCTTGGCAACACCATTTTAGGCGATATTTCGCGACAAAGCAACCCGAAGCAGCAAGTTGCTTTGGCCGCGGCTGCATTGTGCGAGGGGTCGCCTAATAGTATACCGGAGCTTTTCCAGTGTCACAAATGTCATTGGAATAAAGTTCAAAAGGCCCCAGCTTCACCAGCCGTTCCAACCCCAAAAATAGAGAACGATACACCTCAGACACGCCCACCACCTTCTGTACCCGTGTCTGCCTCGTCAACGCTGGCAAGTCCCCTTGCGCCACCAACTCATATGCACTCAGCATCTCGCTACTCTTGGGGTGGCCATCCGACATTTCCCCCAGCAACCGGTTATGGGGACTGGTCACGCGCATCTCCAGCCTCTCAAAATTCAAATATCGCTCTTAGGCAGTACAGCAACGGCTCGCACTCGCCTCGAGGGCCTCCAACAAGCCAGCATATTCCCAGCCAGCCACAGACACGTCAGCCCGGCCCAATGATTCCACGGTCACCTCATGTGAACGGAGCATTGCCTTCCGTATCAAATAGCAGCTATCCCTCATCGCCACATAAACCTGCCAGTGGGATTCATCCGATGCAACACGGGGTATATGCGCCATACGCACCATCACACCCACAGCACTTAACTAATGGAGGCCCTCCCCCACGAGCTCTAGAGGTTTCATTTCCACATGGGGGCCACTCGTCGTATCGTCCAGGTCCAGCTTTTGGGGGACCTCATGCAAGCCCGCAGGCGCATCGCGATGGCTCGCAGATCAGTCGTGAAGCCATAAATCACAATGGCAACAACGCTCCTAGCCGCCGGGTGAATGGTGGTGCGAGTGCCAGTCCCTCACTCCAGAATTTACTTTCCTGAACGTTGGCGAGGGAACTAGTTCTCGAATTGGGGTGGGTGTATTAGAGGAGGTTTGAAAATATATGTCATATCTGAGGAAACTGTTATCATGGAGTTGGGTGGGTACGTATAACGATGGCAGCACAATATCTTGGTTTTACTTGGCCAAAGGCGTTAAAGGGGAGAGAAGGTCGAAACGGTGGTCCTAGTAATAATCTATGTATACATAATGATTCTATCATAAATTACCTGACGTAACTCAAATTTACTTTGCAAAGCGTGATTATTCAACATTGCCTTTAGGCGTTATTAATTAAAGTAACCTCAGGTTTCCTTACACTTATAACTTCCAAAGGACGGTAACGCCAGGGGCTGTTGTTTTCAGCTGGCGTTAGATGCGGCTTTATGCATACTCTGTTATATCAACGGGGCATCAAAACACGAGATCTTTTAAGCACTTCATATCTCGTCTTAAATTCCGAACTCAAGCATGAGAACTTGCCCACTTCTAGATCCCACAGCAACAGTGTTTCCGTATACTGCAGCAGTGCCCGATAGATATTCACGAGGGAGCTGTAAGAGATTGTTTCCCCCTCGGCCTATCCACTGGCCCTCGACAAATAAGTCAGTTGCTGGAGCCGGCTGGCAAGGGACGCCCTGAGAGACAGAAACATAGAATTGCCCTATATTTGTCCGGAGGCATGGCCGGGGGCTGCCCGGATAAATCTTGAAAGAAATTTCATCGACCATCTCATCTAGAAACAATGTCTTCTGAATTTCATCTAGCGTTTGAATTGCAGCGCCCGTTGCCGTATCCCAGATCCGCAGCATCTGGTCCCTCGAAATGGACGCCAGCTCCTTGCCATCTGGTGTGTACGCGATTGACAGGACCGGGGAATTGTGGCCCTCAAGCGTGTGAAGCGTAGCACCCGTTGCGGTATCCCACAGCCGCACCGTCCCGTCAACTGAAGGCGATGCTAGCTGCTTGCCATCTGGCGAGAAAACAACAGCTCTAACCACCTTGGTGTGGCCCTCGAGTATTTGAAGCGAGGCAACTGTTCCGACAACATCACGAAATTCTCTAGCAACCCTGTCATGCTCAACTTCATCTTGACCAAGAAGGAACTCGTCAACAGTAGCCGAGTACGATTTGTTCATATTTAAATATTGTAAAAGAGAGTTCTCGGCGAACAACGCAGTACTAGTCATCTTGTTAATATTCCAACGAAGACTCTTATGTCAAACAGTTGTACTATATATAGCTCATAAGCAGGACTAATATCCTCCGTCTTGGGAGTGGTCTAGGTCTACAACCACTTGAAAAAGTGTGTCTCTCGCCTAAACATTATGGCTACTTTTTTTCTACTATTAACAAGCAAGCTGGAATATTTGTTATTTAACATCTTGCTCCTCTTGGTATTTAAACTTGGTTGGCGCACTAGGGTATTCCTTCTACTCCCTCTGTATTGCTTTTATCCTGTCCTTAGAAGAATCCCACTAATCTGTCACAATTTTCTAATTTGTTAGAAATAATTGCTGTTCCTCCTCCTAGAACCTAATTAGGGATAAGTGAGGCATATTATTATTTGCTACCCCTCTATGAAATTTATTAATAAAACACTGTAGGTCTATAGGTGTAGGAAGTAAAGAATTAAGCATCTTATACCTAACTATATTAATATTAAAATATAGCTAATATCTAATCTGCTACTAAAAATATTATAAATATCTATTAGCTAGTATCTGATCTACCTTCTATAATTAATTTTTAGGTAATATAGCAAAAGGTGGTAAGGATAAGTTAGTAGATTAGATATTATAAAATAGTTAGGTAGTAAATAAATTAGATAGAGAGCTAATATCTAAACTACTACCTAACTATTTTATAATATCTAGTCTTCTATCCTAATACTCTAAGATATCCTCTAGTATAGTATATAATAAGAACGGTTAATTACTAATCTGCCACCTAAAATATCAAAAATTACTAGTCTGCCACCCAACTGTTTCAAAATTACTAATCTGCCACCCTAATATTCTAATTTATACTCTAATATACTATA